>CAIGRF010206627.1:2166-12715 GCA_903798235.1 Fraxinus ornus
GGTGGAAAATGTTTTCCCACCTATTAGGTGAAAAAACATTTTCCATCATTTGTGCATCAAAGGGTTGTACCTAGGAAAAGGGAGGAAAACATTTTCCGTGGAAAATTTAGCCTATCAAACAGTCAAAAAGTGGAAGTAGGAAAATATTTTCCTACTTCCATGAAAAATTTCGCCAAATCAAACGGACCCTAATTGAAAATGAGTGCAAGAATTAAAAACTTTTAGAATAATGATTGCCAAACAGGGGCTAAATGTCTTGATATTTATACCTGCACAATTTTCAATAAATAAGTGATATCAAGACTCGGACTAATTTCTCGTTCCATTTTAACTAGGATTTTACAGTTTGTACAAAAAAAAAAAAAAATAGTCAGAAAAAGTGCTTGAAATGATGTGGAGAAAAAAGATTAGATGAAAAAGCTAACTATATCTTAAACTAATAAAAAATAGAGTGTCATGTGACATTATGTAAAGCATTTATAAGTCTTAGTGTACATGTAACATTGTTCATTTAACTATCGCATTTAAAATATTAAATAGAAATAACTTATATTCATTTAGCCCTTGTTTGGGCCACATTCTTTTTTTCATTCTCATTCTTCTACTCATTTTCAATCACACATTCTCCAATAAAATAATATTTTCCATCAAATCAATAATTTTTTCTTTTTTTTCAACCACATATTCCCCATCACATCAACCAAAAAAATGCATTCTTTTGAAAATAATGTGTACCAAACGGGGGCTTAAATTGTGTTTCCAACCAAACAAAACGGTGAGACCTGATTGTCAGTGGGGCTATTTAAGGTTCGGGATCGTGAGATGAAGATTATGATTTTTAAATTTTAAATTTTACATACCATCTGGTGATTACATGGAACTATCATAGTTTGACTACCAAATAAACAATATCCGCTAGTTTAGAAGACAACACACCACGTAATGTAGTAGAATTGTATAATTTGTAATTAATGACCCAAGAGAACAAATTAATTAAAATTTAATAACAATTGAAATTTAGGGTGTGTTTGAACCACGTTTTTTTGGAAGAATGTATTCTGAAATAATAGATTGATGGAGAATGTGTGGTTGAAAAAGAAGAAAAGGTTATTGATGTGATGGAAAATATTATTTTATTGAAGAATATGTGATTAAAAATGAAATCTTATTTTGTGCCTTTGATTTTGGGCTGCATTTTTGGAGTGTCAACAATGGTGTTTGGTGTAAATTAAAATCAGATTTTTAGTGGATTGTGATAAAAGTTTTTGAAATGTGTGGTTGAAAAGATGTGGGGATCCATGAAAAAAATGGTTGATATTGATTGTTTGACTTTGACTTAGATTAAAATCAGATTAAAATCTAATCCAAACAGGCCATAAATCAATCACTTGAATGACATCTCGACTGATGCTCTTGAACCAATGTTCTAGATACATTATTCATAAAATCATACTGTGTACAATGTTCATTGACAACATTGTTGATAATATGTCACGTAACATGCTGTCATTTGATAGTTTGAAAAATTGTCGACTTTTTCAACCAATAATTTTTTGACACATCAATATTGACGACTAATATTCTCAACAACATATTACAAATAGCATAATTGTAAATTTATTCACTAAAATATTGGCTATTAGGTGTGTCGCGTGAGATTACCGAAATGCCTGACCCAAATTCAATGCCAAATTCATTTTACTATTATTTGAAAGTAATTATGTATATTTATTTAAATTGTCTCCACTTTTCATGTTCACCGTATCCGGCAGGCTAAATTCATTTGTTCACGTGTATTCATTTCAATTGGGTCAGTCAAGCGTGGTTTGATGGTCATTATTTCGAGAAAATAAAATTTTAAATAGTAATTTTTTTAAAAATGTGTGGTAAAAAAATTGGAAATTTTTTTGAATTTATGTGTAAAATATTTTATTGTATAAAGGGTTGTTTGAGAATTTGTATTTAAAAATAAGAAAAAAGTTTTAAATTTGCGTATAATATTATTTTATTGAAAAATGTTATTGAAATGTGGTCAAATCACTATTGAAGAATACATTTTAATGAAAAATAGGGCTCAAACAAGGGCTAAATATATAATTGAAAATGAGTGCGAGAATTAAAAACTTTTAGAATAATGATTGTCAAACAAGGGCTAAAATGTCTTGATATTTATACCTGCACAATTTTCAATAAATAAGTGATATCAAGACTTTTACTAAATTCTCGTTCCATTTTAACAAGGATTTGACCGTTTGTACCAAAAAAAAAAAAAAAGTCGGAAAAAGTGATTGAAATGATGTGGAGAAAAAAAATTAGATGAAAAAGCTAACTATATCTTTAAACTGATAAAAGATAGAGTGTCATGTGACATTATGTAAAGCATTATGTAAGTCTTAATGTATATGTTATATTGTTCATTTAACTATCGCATTTAAAATATTAAATAGAAATAACTTATATTCATTTAAATTGTGTTTCCAACCAAACAAAACGGTGAGACCTAATTGTCAGTGGGGGTATTTAAGGTTCGGGATCGTGAGATGAAGATTATGATTTTTAAATTTTAAATTTTACATACCATCTGGTGATTAGTTTGACTACCAAATAAACAATATCCGCTAGTTTAGAAGGCAACACACCACGTAATGTAGTAGAATTGTATAATTTGTAATTAATGACCCAAGAGAACAAATTAATTAAAATTTAATAACAATTGAAATTTAGGGTGTGTTTGAACCATGTTATTTTGGAAGAATGTATTCTGAAATAATAGATTGATGGAGAATGTATGGTTGAAAAAGAAGAAAATGTTATTGATGTGATGGAAAATATTATTTTATTGAAGAATATATTGTTGAAAATGAGTAGAAAAATAAAAATAAAAATTTCAATGTGTACCAAACATGGACTTAGTATTATTGGTGCTACAATATCAGTATAAGTGATAAATTCAATAAAAATTATAATTGAATGATTCAATTAATTATATGTCTATATGTCATATTAGTTCAATTTAGACTGATATTTTAATATCGGTGTTGTTAGATAGCATTACCCTTGTAGAATAGATTATTGGAAAAAGTTCTTTTATATAAGCAAAATACTTTCAAAAAATTATTACAATATGTTTGAAAATAACTTCTGAATTCTAAAAAATCATGTCAAACGTGCTGTAAGTTTGAACTTTTCTTCTTACGAATGACACATGTTTAGAATCATCTGAACAAATAAAGAATGTATCTGAGTTACAATTATCATGATAGCGATGCATAGCGGGACTCCACTCCCTTAATGAACTTTATATGTAAGTTAAATAAGATAGATGAAATATAATATAATATCACATTTTATTTTAGTTACAAAAGAAATAGTAATAGATGACTATGAAGTCGTGACCGTTAGGGTAGGACTATTCGGTGAGATTTCGAAGTTTCAAAATGATACCCCACGAATCACAATGCTACATACATTTTATGTTGCGGCTCCTACTATCAACATATCGCACTAGGCTATTTCGATGTTGGGTTTTGCTAGTCGTACACCCCGTGTACCCGGNACCATCTGGTGATTACATGGAACTATCATAGTTTGACTACCAAATAAACAATATCCGCTAGTTTAGAAGACAACACACCACGTAATGTAGTAGAATTGTATAATTTGTAATTAATGACCCAAGAGAACAAATTAATTAAAATTTAATAACAATTGAAATTTAGGGTGTGTTTGAACCACGTTTTTTTGGAAGAATGTATTCTGAAATAATAGATTGATGGAGAATGTGTGGTTGAAAAAGAAGAAAAGGTTATTGATGTGATGGAAAATATTATTTTATTGAAGAATATGTGATTAAAAATGAATAAAAGAATGAAAATAAAAATTTTAATATGTACCAAACATATGCTTAGTTGAAAATTGACCCTTCTGAGGTGATATCTGTACATTTTGACTTAGAGCCTGTTTAGTAACAATTAAAATCCAATTAAAATTGAAAATATAACCGTTATTAGGTCTCATCCGTTTAATAAAAGTCAACAATAACGGTTATTTTTTCAATTTAAATCCGATTTTAATCTCTGTCATACAGGCTCTTAATTGGATTCCAGGGGTAGAGGGAGGAGGGCAGACCACCACGGCCTGTCAGAACACACAAAGCAGGGGTGGGTGGGTAAGGATTTTTTGCTAATATTTTAACTTCTTGTACCTGCGAGAACATACACGGCATGAGTGGGTGATGGTTTGTTGCCAATATTTTAACTCACATGTCACATGGGGCTCACCCCATGTGAGTGAACCTTGAATTCATGTGTTTATTCCTCTTTCTTTTTCATGTACACACAGCTACATGAATCCAATATTTTTTTGTCATCCTGATTTTGCCGCTATTGGAGTCAATTTTGATCGAGCAAAAACAAATTTAAAAAGTGTCCATGAACGATTTGAATTATAAATAGATAAAAGTAAATATTACTCATAGATCTCTCAAAATGTATTGATTAGAAGTGACTTGAATATTTATGACCAGTTTATAAACATGAGCCAAAGATTCACGATTGGCTTAATCTGACTTAGATCACATAGGTGAGAACCACCAAAGAAAATAAAAAAATAATGCCGATACAAAAAATAGTTACAAAATTAAATCGTGTTCCCAAAAATAGGGACCTTCTACACTAAAAACTAGAAAATAATACCCTTTTTTTTACCGTGCAGTGTAAGAAAGTGATTTTGAAAAATTCACCATTTAGTGCACGTCTAACAAAGCTTAAATTATAATTTAAATTGATTAAACATATTTTTTATCCACGCATTTTTTTAAGAATCATAACTACTACCACTAATTATCCACACATTTTATAGAATGCGCAAATTATAATCACCTAAAAGCACTCCCAAGCAGAATCGTGATAAAATTCCCAAGTTTGATTTTCACAAAAACCCAACTCACCAAATTAAAATCCTGAAGTTTGGCAGCCAAATGGCAACCTGAAGGCTAAGTTCCCTAGTCCCCCAAATGCTCCTTATAAAACGCCATATGGTCAAAGCAATCGGCAAAAGAACGAGGGAGCCAGTGCTGCAGAATAACACGGTGGAAAATAGACCACTTGGAACAGAAAAACTACGGAAATGTTCAGTAGTGTCTCCAGTCATCACCAACATAAACACCTTGATCCCCAAGCTCTTCTTCAATTCTAAGCAACTGCAGATAAATTTTTCTCAGTTAGTTTTACTTAATCCTGTTTCAAGCAAGCACATATTGGGAAACCAAACGAGCACATACAAAATTACCCTGTTCAGAATTGAAAAGGAAGACTAGGTAAACAAATAGAGACACGATGGTCAGTGTTATGTTATCAGTACCACTTTCCTATTTCTGTTAGTTACTTTATCCTAGTTTTTCTAAAAAGTTACATGAAGAAATTCCAAAGAAACTGAGTTGAATCATCAGGAGGTGGAAGAGACATTACACATATTTTGTCTCTATAAGATCAATTTCTAAGAGCTAGTTTTTCAGAACCACAACTTGTAAGTTCGAGACTATGAAGCACATATACGGACATGATACCACAGACAAGACAACACACAATTTTTCAATTTTCAAGTGGAATCACAAATAGGAGGGTTTATGTATGACAAGACATGTCGAGTGATACTAAAGATCATAAATTTATATTCCATTTCCTTATTGTTGTAGTTTTTTACTTCATTCTAATTTTCTAGTTTTGATTTAAAATTTTTGCGGGTGAAATCTTGTGATAAGAAGTGGTTATTTGTTATGTTGGCATAATAGGTTGTAATTTTTATTACCATTCATCAAAAAGTGCACATAATGGATATAAAACAACTTCAACATGAAGTTCATTCAAATTTATCATATTATTTTTAATTGTTTATATTCCAATTTATAAAATGGAGTCATCACGACCTGAACATGTCGCTTATAAAATTTTAAAAGATATAATAAAACAGGATATGCAACATAGCGTCTGTAGGATGCCAGTACTACACCCTAGGAATTTTATCCCTCCTCCACAAGGTTAAGATTTCGAAAAATCTAAAATAAAAATCAGGGAACTAAAACATAAGATATAAACCTGATTGTACTTAGCTAGCCTCTCTCCACGGCAAGGTGCACCAGCTTTAATCTGACCAGCGGCAAGACCGACTGACAAATCAGCTATGAAAGAATCTTCAGTCTCTCCACTTCTTTGAGATATCACCACACCCCAGTGGGCATCCTTTGCTAACTTGACCACTTCAATGACCTCTGTCACAGTCCCAACCTGGTTAACCTGAATTCCAGTTCTTCCATTATAGATAGCACAGTAATGCACTCTACATAACATAAATGGCACGCTGAAATTGTCGTAAAACTTGTAGAAAATGTATAGCAACCAGTCAGTTGCGACTCTTAAAAAAAATAAAATTCTACACTAGTTGCAACAAGGAGTACAGATCATGGCTTGAAGAAGTAGACAGAAAACCAACAGCACGTGCAAGTTTAAGCAATAATATAAATTCAAGTACATTATAAATTTATTTGATTTCATCCTATGCTATAAGCAGAAGTGAAAAAACTAGTCACGTTGCAATTGAATTAGCAAACAAAGGTGCTCAAGTAGGAGTGAGACATCTGTCTCCATCATAGCTGAAAGAAATGCTTTTCAGGTTTTTTATTTCCACTGTAGGTCAATGGTATTTTGTGCAGTTACTCCAAAATGCTGCTTACGTGGACATTTATTTTTGGTGCACCAAAGCGTGAATGCTATAAAAATATTGAATTCAGTAGTCAAACCTTAAATCCAGCTTAAAGAACAAACGGAACAAACAAAATTAAGCAAGTCGTTAGCAAAATGCCCTACATTATTTTCTGTTTCACTTGTTATCATTACATAGAAATACAGCTGGAATGCAGTAAAAATGAATCCACTACACTCCATCAGAATTTAACTTGCCAGCCTACAGTTCAGGTACACATAAGGTACCTTTAGATTAAGTGCATTGCAAGCTGCCTCCTCCACAGCTTTATGTATTCGTTTTGGATTTGACATCAACAAGTCATCTCCCACAACCTGCAATCAGAAGCATCCTAAAAAGTTAACAGGGCAGGATTACTAAGACATATAAGCCTGAGCATGTTTTTGAAGGGGGAAGGGTGGTCAATTGGCTGAAGTTTTATTGTTTCTCTACTTCTTGGGGTCATTCATCACCCAAACCTGAACATTTTTTTCACTAAAAAATTTAAACTCAATACATCAAGCGCAAGACATGGACAAGTGCATTTACATTAGCATCTTTCAAGTACTGTTGATATTTAGTTTTTCCTTATCAGAGTTGTTGAATGAAGAAAAATCCATCCTACCACACTTCTCTTTCACTTTGTTTTAAGCAGAGAGCTTAAGTTCCTGAGAGTTAATTCTAATTAGAAGTTATTCTTGAACAGGAGTTGGAGATAGCTATTCACTCCAAGCCTCATCTGGTGGTCATTCTGTGGTGGAAGTCACAAGTAAAAAGTCGTCAATAAGAGTGACAGGCAAACCTGGCATATTCCAAGACCAGAAAAATACTTGACATGTTCCCAATCCTCCTTATCAAATGGATCTTCAATTGATACAATAGGGTATTCTGCCAGAGCCCCAAATATTGGGGGAAGAGTAATGAATGATTGGAATCGAAAAAAATAAAATAAAATAAAATAATCAATTTTTTCAGGCCTGCAGCTTTTTGCATTCAAGGACCGGGGGAAAAACCTGTCAAAGAAATGTAATTAGCAATTAAGATACCTTCGCAGACTTCTTTGTATATATCAATCATATCTTCTCCTGACTTGAAATTTTGACCTGATTTATTTGTAGATTTATGATCCAAATCATACTTAGTACCTAAATAAGCGAACAAAACAATCAGTTCCTCTTGAACAAATGAGAAGCTAATAAATTGAAGACACAAGAGATAAGATAAATTCAGACACTTAAAGTTGGACGAATAATATGATAGCTTCAAACGGGTAGGACAATGGCAAGTAACCCAGCTGGAAACAAAGACACCCTTTAATAGGAACACTTTTCAAGGCAACGGGCAATCCCTCTACATTTCAAAGAATTATAAAGAAATATCAACTGGAAGTATATGTTGGGTACTTGACTACAACCAATTTCATAAGTAAAGAAAAACACTAAAAATATACATAAACGCAGTAAAACCCAGCCAAGTAGTTTTATTTATCTATAGATCCAAAAATGCCTGAAGTTTACAAAAAAGATCGAAAAGAAAAATCTTTTAAAATCACTGTCCTATATTTAATTATCCACATGGTCAAAAAAACATTGTTGATTGGACTAAAGCACCAGTGACCTTATCAAGTTCAGAAAATGCCTAGTCTCCATTGCTATCATGTCTCTATCACCATCTCTTGCATGGGATTTCAGTTGTTATTTATGCTGATCAAGATTCAGCCTAACATGATCCTTTGAGATATTGAAGCTGACACTTTGAGGCAGCTTTTTGTTCTAAAATCGAGAAGTCAGAGAATGATATTTAAGGTGGAAACAGCTCCATTGATGTATGTAATGATTGCTCACACATACACAATATAACAAGCTTCACTGCAACAATAAAGCTCCCTGAAGAGCCTTTATTTCATTCCTCGAACTCATTCCATCTAATTCATTAGTCATTCACATTCTCAAGTCATGTCCTGGATAGGCATGAAGACAATGAGAAACCGGATGGCATAATTGGAACTTAATCACGGTATTGTAACTCCATTATATATATATTTTCAGAAAATCCTGTGGAAACCTTGTCACAAATTCCTAAATTTCAGAAAATCAACCCTCACCTATCTGAATTTTGAACAATTTAAGTCATTAAAATGAGTCAACATTCATAATACACGACTACATGTGGATATAAAGAACATGGAATTGCATGAAATGTTTGTCAATGAATATGCTATCGACTTTAGAAGGGGAAAAATAAGATAATCAAACATACATCACAATTCCATTTCAATGCCTGAATTGTGAATCAAGAAAGTTAACATCATAGAAGCAAGAACTGACATGGTATGAAAGAGTTTTAGAATTAACCAACATGGTATGGAAAAGTTTTAGCCCCTGTTTGATCCCCATTTTTGGAGTAAAATGTATTATGGAATAGTGATTTCTTGGAGATATGTGATTAAAAAGTAAAGAAAAGTTTTGAAAGACGTGTATAATTATTTTATGGGAGAATGTGTGGTTGAAAATGAGCTTCGAAAAAATGCATTCTTGAAAAAAATGAGGTTCAAACAAGTGCTTAGTGTTTTATTAATAATAATAATAATATTTTAGAACAACTAGTAATCATTTTCAGAGTAATTACAACCAAAAGGCAGGCCTGGTTGCATGGTAACAGAACGGTTTTGGAGTTTTAGACAAGCATAAACTTTCAAGAGTTTTTCTAGAGAAGGAAAGCTTATAATTGGGATTCTGAAACTTTCCCAGTGTTTCTTAACTCATGATACTAGACAAACATACAGATTTTCTGTTTTATAAGAAGGGTGTCGCACGTCCAAGGATGAAGTACATCACCTATGCAAAACTCAGTAGCAGCAACATTAATTGCTATCTTTATTTTGTCATTATAGCCTGTTCTGCCAATGGCCTCCTTCACAAGATCCAAACCTTCTTTAAAGCTGCAGATGCTGAAAATCAGGACCACCAATTTGGTTCAACAGAAGAAACCAAATGACGAAAAACTTGCCTGGAAATATTTGGAGCATAACCACCATCTTCCCCAACATTACATTCATGTGCACCATATTTTTCTGTAATTACAGCCTGCCTTCGTACAAGCAAAGACGGAAATACACAATTAACATATGGGACTAAAAGACAGAACAACATTATTCAGTCAAAGATTCATCCGACAATTTCAAGATGTGACAAATTAAAGCAGTAAACCATGAAAATGACTTAAATATGAAAAACTCTCAAAAAGGTGTCTTTCTAAAACATGTCAAAACGTGCACCACCATGGTCAGCCAAAGAGAAAAGAGAGCATTATTTCTCAAGGTTTCATCGTGAAAAAATTTTGCATTACGCATAAAAGCAATGGGTGAGATACATGCTAGAAATGCTGCCATAATTATGATCGGATTTCTTTTCCATAATCTTGAATTGACAGAAAAGATTAAATTATGCTTACCAAGAACTAAAGTGATAAACTGTAGAAACAGTCATTTATAGTTTTATAAACATGAATGCAATGAACTCTATTAAAATCGGCAATTGAATGGATATAAAGCGATAAAAACAGGTAAAACTCTCTTGCAGTTGCCCCCTCCAGGTTGGATGAAGTCACCTTTAAATGAAGATAAGTTTCTGCACCCATTTGCAATGCCTCCTCAAATTTTCTTGCTCCAACAGGGAGAATCGTAATTTCCTGATATCATTTTAGTGGCGACTGTCAGTTATATTAAACATATCACTATAAACAACACTGAAGATCAGAGGAAAGAAAAAAAAAGGGTAAAGAAAATAAAAAAAAATTGAAGATTGTTTAA
>CAIGRF010206627.1:13331-25761 GCA_903798235.1 Fraxinus ornus
CCCCCCCCCCCCCCCCCCCTTTCCCAATCAACCCAACACACAGAGGAAAAAATAAAATAAAAACCAAGTGTTCATGGAGGGACTTTCACTGAAATAATCTATATAAGCCATTTTTGGTTATTGGTTCAAAATAATCTGAGAGAAAAGTGAGATCAGAGCCAGTATTATCTTATTTATTAAGATAATATTTAACGGTGATTAATATAACAGGTTATTGTAAGAGCTTTTGCTTAGTTGCTAATTTCCTTTTCTGGAAATATCCTGTCAGGATATCTGGTCATTCCATACTTATGAGCTTAGGGTTTTCTAGTTGCCATTTTTGACCATCGACTAATAAACAGGACTGATTATCAATTTTGAATGTATAAAACCGTTCAAAAACAATGGAGCAATCACCACTGAATAACTTGTGAGAACAAGTTCATTCACAAGGATCACCTATCTGGTTGTTTGATTAATATGAGAGAAACTACTTCAAAGTAAACAGGAAGTGCAACGGGAAATGTTAATCCAATTATCCAAATGCACCTTACCCGAATTGCCAGACTGTTCCCAGCATATATGCCACCATTGATGAGAGTGAAGGCAGGAATAGGAAGATTTAAATTGGTTTTGCCTGCTAGATCAGCAATGTGTTTGTAGAGTGGAACCTGGAGATGAAATTTCACTCAGATTTAAGATAATTTTTTAATCTCTCTCAAAGTGGCATAATTAAGATTCAAGGTGGGCATACCTCTTTTTCAGCTGCTCCAGCTTTGCAAGCGGCAATTGAGACTGCTAAAATTGCATTTACCCCAAGTTCACCCTGTAAATGGTAAACTAGAAATGAATATAGAAAATCCAATCTATTTAATATTTGGTGTCATTTATACAAAGATAGATTTCATGTAGTGAAATGAATGCTAATACAGGCACCGGCAGAACAACTGGATACTTCAATCGAAGAACAATAAGTTACCTTCTTCTCTGTCTTGTCCAAGTCAATCATGACTTGATCGATTTGAGCTTGGAGAGTTGGATCCATACCGATTAGAGCTTCAGATATTTTCTCATTGATATTCTTGACAGCCCTACTCACACCATTTCCAAGATATGTTCCTTTGTCTCCATCTCGCAATTCAATAGCCTCATACCTGGGTAAAAAAACAATTAATGAAGTTACCCCTCTGCCTGGACTTCAAGATCTAGCATTTGACAAAATGCTTGGCTTGTGTAAGAAAACTGGTACAATGGTAGAATACTGGAAAAGCCTTGTGTGTATCACTAACTATGCAATGTAGTCCTGCGAATGAAATGTTTTTAACGTGAACTAAATCATTCCGTAATCTCATATTGCTCTAGAAAGTCAGTGATAAAAGAACACATTGTCTTGATTAAAATCAACAAGCTGCTATAGGTTCAAGGTGATTATTTTCTATGCAGCACTAATAGCTCAAACATGCACCAAGAAAGTCAATTAAAAGCATTTGCTAGCTGCCAAATAATATGGTTTTGAATCAATGAGGAAAAATTATAGTTCTAAGAGTTTCCCATGAAAATAACAATATCCACTCCATAAACAGACACAATTACACCTATTGAACACAGCACAGGTCAAGGATCAAAATACTTATAGCATTTCTCAAAAACCTCATTCTATGTTGGAGAAAAGAAAATTTGGATTGCTTCAAATCTGAAGCTGTAATTTCAGTTTTGGACTACCAATTAAGGACCTGATTCCCATGACTGTCTTTAATATTTATGCAATTGAAATTGAAACTATCATATGATATTTAATCCACGGGGTTCAATAGAAGCTATGTTAACAAACTTTTGTGTCTTTCACCAGATGATGATGATTATGCATTTTATAATCATAGATGTTTACAACAAGAAAATAATTATATTCAAATTTCTATGGTCCGGAAAGAACGCCAAATATACATAAAACAATAGACTCCAAATTCCTCTTCTTATTTTAGTGTCCAGTAATTTAACTACCAGCTCCCTACTTCTCATCAATTAACAGTATACCAATTTCTAACAATTAATTACAACAAAAAATAGGCCAATTCACGTTTTTTTTTTTTTTTTAAAAAAAAAGGACAAAAACTTGTACATTCCAGAAGAGGCACCGCTGGGGGCAGCACCGCGGAAGATCCCTTTGTTGGTGAACAAATCGACTTCAACAGTGGGAATTCCTCTGCTATCGAGAATTTGCCTGGCCTTGACCTTGGTAATTGCAGACGATACAGCTTTTCTCATGTGATTGGAGATAAATAGAACTGGATCCGGCGTCTTAGCCCTAACTGCCGCATTCACGGCGTCCTCTATTTTCCGGGAAAGCATGTGCTTGTCCAGATATTCCTGCACTGACATTCTTTTCGATTACTATATTTTTCTACTTCTTCTGCTACCGTAGAATCAACTTTCCTGCTACTCTGCTGGATTTTTGACTGATTACGAGCTGCAGGATTTGGATTCAAACGATATCCTTTTATAGAAGCTTATTAATGCGAGTGCGCTGTAAGCAGGCCACAGTCTCTACCGATCGGCTCTTTTTCTTCTGCACTTTTGTATCTCCAGAAAATGGGTTAACTCGGGAGTATTGACACAAATTATGTTAGTTGATAGTAAAATTAATTTAATATAATTATTTCTGTATTAAATTTATATTTCTCTTCATTTTCAATCAAATGTTTTTCAATTAAAATAATGTTTGCACACAAATTTATAATATTTTCTTACTTTTTAATCGTATATTCGTAAAAAAAATAAAAATAAAATAAAAAAAATCATTGCTTATAAAATATATACGCAACAAATTCTATACTAAGAATTTTATATGGTCATATCTAATGCCATTCGAAATGAACAAAATGCAGATTGCGACAACTTTATCGAAGAAAATGTCAAACTTTTATTCACCATCATTTACTATTATTTAGGATTTTTTTTTCTTTAATTGTGAATTTACTTGCATTATTCATAAAATTACATACAATTTTGAATTCCCATTATATTCTCTTAGTTAAACATAATAAATAGCATTGAAAATGCAGTCCATCCAGCCCTTTTTTCAGTCGAGCGCCAAACAACGCTTTAAAATAAAGTCAAATTAACTCTCTATTTATATATTATCAAAATTGCCTTTAATGAAACAACAAAATTTAATATTCAACTACTTAAATATCTCGTTTTATATTGAATATTTAATGTATGGATATCTAAAATGTATCTCTATTTATATTTTATCAAAATTGCCTTTAATGAAACTACAAAATTTAATATTCAACTACTTAAATTGCTCGTTTTATATTGAATATTTTAGGTATGGATATCTAAATTGTATATATAAATTAAAAGAAAAAGGAAAAAAAAAATGATTGTTGAAAACAAAAACTAAAATAAAGGACAAAAGATAAAGAGTTTACTGAAGTGTAATAAGAAATTCTCTTTAAATTTAAAAATGTTCTCTAATATAACTAGATATTTTTTTAAAATAATAAAAAGTCCAAATGTAAGGATGTTAAAGGCTTGTTTGTCATGACATTTGAGAAATCAAAAAGAATTTCGAAGATTCAAAAGTTATTTTTAAACTCACTCGATTAATTTTATTAAAATGTTTATTCTAGTTAGAAGAGTTTTTTGAAGAAGATGATGTAATGTGAAGGAAAGCTAAAAGCTCTTATGGAAGTGAAAAACTCTTTGAAAAATTAATTTTCAAGGAATGAGGTAAATTCATCGTAAAGCTCTTCTACAAGATGCAGAAATCATGTCAGACGATAATAATTTATGAGTTTTTGAAAGACAGTCATCTTTAATAATCAAAGTGAGAAATAGCAAATCCTGTAACCAAAGTGTCATTTTCATCATCTCTAAAACACTTTAAATGGATGCTCTTTCTTCCCCATCTTCTCCCCTACTCCTTACTCCCAACCGCCTAGATACCCAGTCCATCTGCAGCAACTTGGCCACCTCCATCCATCCATCCTCCCCTCAGTGGTGCGTCGAGCCCACAGCACTTCTCCTTTCCCGTGTTATTCCCCTCTCACTACACTACTGAGGGGCATTACTGGTAGCAAAAATTACACCTTGTTGATTGGAAGTTTTTTTTTTTTTTTAATGGAAAAGTATTTCATTCATGAAGGCAAATAGCCTTAAGAAAGGTTACAACAGTGTTTATCAATGAAAATTACATTGTCAATGAAAAAAGGGACACTATGCTACCAAAGTACCAATCAATGAAAATTACATTTTCAATGAAAAAAAGGACACTGCCACCAAAGTACCAAATCTTAAAGGGACCATGCATGCCGTGCCAAGTAGTAAGCAGCTTGATTAGTAACTCGATTGCAGTGAGAGATGCTAAAGTGAGGGAATCGTAGCATTAACTCCTTTATTTTAGCTACAAGAGGACGAACTGATGCTGAGGTTAAATCTGGTTTGTTAATTTCATTTGCAAGAAACATACAATTACTCTCTACAAGTAAGTTCGAAATCCCCAGGTTGAGAGATAATTGTAGGCCTCTTACAATTGCAGCCCCTTCGACGTGTTCAGGTTCTAGGATACATTTTTTAGGACCACTAGCAGCCATAACTAATTCACCATCATGATTCCGCAAGATAAATACCAATTTCAGCCTTGTTAAAATCAAAGAACAGAGCACCATCAACATTGAGCTTGAAGGCAGGTTTAGGTGGTGCAGTCCATCTATACTTTCGGGACAGCACTCCAGGAGTAGTTGTTCGAGGAAGGGCAGGTTCTGTAGCAAGTTTATTGGCTAAAGCTATTGAGATTACTTGTTGTGGTGGAATGGTAATCTGATCATGGACCATTTTATTTCGCCGATACCAAAATCCCCAAGTAATAAGCAGAAAATCCATGAGAACATCCTTTGATAGTGCTGTCAAAATATCGGTGGTTGCTTGCAAGAAACCTCCTGGATAACTTTTGTTTTGTAGCACCGAGAATCGACTAGTTAGGCTTTGATGGATAGATGGGCAGTAAAGCAGAACATGACATAAATCCTCCACTTGGTAGCCACAAAAACAACACTGGGAAGCAACAGGAATATTTCGGTTGATCAAGTTTTGTTTTGAAGGTAGACTATCTTGCCAGGCTCTCCAAGCGAAGACTTTTTATCTTTTGAGGGATTTTTCAGCCGCCACATCGTATCCCAAAACTTCTTTTTCTCAGCCATATTTGATTAATGCAAAACACGTCAATTTTCATCAATCAAGCCACAATAGTATCATGCAAAACATTACAAATGAATTAAAAAGTTTTAAATTTGTATTCAACACGAAGTCAATTACAAAGAATCACAATCAACCCCATCCAACTATAAATAAAATGTGCAGAAAATAATATGCATATTTTCTGATTCAGATTATGTGGGATGGCAAGGAGGGTGGAACTACACGAGGGGATGGAAGGGCAGAGTAAGTAGGGAAGGGACAGCAAATATAGTTTCCGAAAATGTAATGTATCGGCCATCAACTTTACGTTGATAGTAAATTTAAAAAAATAAAAAAAAAATAAAAAAAAATCAAGTGAAGCAAACTTGAAGTTTTTAAGAACCATTTTCGTAGACCTTCACAAAATTATCTCAATAAGTGCATTGCCCCTAAAGGCCCAATCAATATCATCTTTTGTGGAGACACGGAGCTGGAGAATGGTCAAATACAAGTTTCACAAAGAGTAATTTCACTCCAGTGATTATTCTCATTGATTTACATGAAGAGGTGAGATTTTGTAGAAGTTCAGCCAAAAAAAACTGCTCCCGAGACAATCTTCATATTTGAACACATTTTAATCCTCAACCGTGGGGGTGCATTTGGACATTATGCAATAATGTATTGCAGTTCAAATCTTCAGAGTACACAAGAAACAAACCAACAAAACAAATTAAGTCTTCTCTTTTATTCCTCAAACGCAGTTGGACTTGAAGAGGATGTTCACCTGCAAGATGAGAAGCTCAAACTAATAGCCCCAATAATCATTTCGGATTTCATCATCAAACTTCTTCTTCAGTTCAGGATGCTTCGCAAAGTATTCATCAGCTGTCATCGTACTAAGCTTCATCTGTTGCACCAAAGTTGAATGAGAAATCCAGAGAGAAAGATGGGGCGGGGTGGGGTGGGAATTTATACTTCCAAAAAATGTATATGCTTCACCTTCAACTCTTGGACATCTGCAATTTCTTTTTCTAATCTTTCAGACTCCTTAAGTGACCTCTGCTCAGCCTCTTTAAGCTCTACCAACTGTAACTCAAGACATGAACATTAATTTAAGATTTTTCTAAAATTTCAGAAGAATAGAGAGTTGCAAATGAAGTAATGCAACTGCGCACATGTCAGGGTATCTTCACTTGTCACTAGTTTATGGGGGTAAGGCTGATCTGTGGTGTATGCTGATTGTCTACTATTACCCTGACAACCCCCACCCATTTCTGTATATCTGCATCGAGGGATGAATTCCTCCTCTAGAACTGTTTTGATATAATATACTTCTTTGAAGATTGTGATCATGAAGTGATCTGGGGAGAAAAAGAAAAAATGTAGTTCTTTCAAGAGCAATTCTAAATGTTCTTCCAAGAATCGCATTTAGTATTTGAGAATCCTTCAAATCCCACTTGACAAATACTTGTATTCTTAGGGTGTGTTTGAATCAAATTATTTTGGAAGAATGTATTATAGAATAGTAGATTGATGAAGAATGTGTGATTGAAAAAGAAGAAAATGTTAGTGATGTGATGGAAAATATTATTTTATTGAAGAATGTGCGGTTGAAAATGAGTAGAAGAATGAAAATGAAAATTTTAATGTGTACCAAACATGGGCTTAAATTGTTTTCAATTTTAAAAAAATATTGTTTGCCTTGAGTTTCTCAAGATGCTTGTTTAGATAATATCCCAGCAAGTATAATAACATATAAAATTTACCACTTCCCCAGGCAGTTATGAATTTGTTTGTCCGTTGGGCACTGAAAGAGGAGAGATATAAATTGCCCTAGCATTGAACATATTTGTCCAAAGCCGTAATTATAGATTATATTCCTAATTCTTCTCACCAGCGCATCAAACTTGGGCTTGTACTGAGGAGTGACATTGTCGACGTATTGTGGGATTTTAACCTCTGCAAAGCAAGATACGATTGATCAGATGTACCACTTCAAGCCAACAAGTCAAACAGAGAAGAAGTGCAATCAAGCTCCAAACAGTACAGAAAATTATCTAGAAGCTGGAAAATCTAAACAGGAATATAAGAGTTTGACTAACAAAACTAACTTGTAAAATTTCTCATGAGAGTCAGAGAGACCATTAATTGCTGAACTATTCATAACCCAAAGTTGCCCCCGGAAAGTTGTTCCTACCTTCACTCTAACTTCTCAGGCTACTTTCCACACTTCACAACTACTTTCTCGGCCTTACCGTTTCTGACAACAAATCCCCGTGCTCAAAATTTATTCTAAAATGAAGCATGTTCACAAATTTAGTGTGTGATATGGTTTCTTCGGCTCCCCAACGTGTGTGTGCATGTATAGATAGAAACAGATATGTGCACGTTGCAGGTCAAGTAAAACCTTGGTTAATATAGGTATATTAGACATTTTTCACTTCATTTTCGACAAAAATAGACCCAGAGAAATTGTCTTTCTTAAACATTCTCCATTGTCCATAATGGAATCATTACAAGGTGAATAAACTAGAAGTCAAGGTCATTTAATTAGGACCAAGATATCTTCTTGTAAACAAAAAAAATACCTGATTTTATCATGCTTTGGTTGGAAGCTAAACTAGAGGTTCTGATGAGTTGTTCTCAAATTCTAAAATTTGATATATCATGATCCAAAGCTAAATGGAGATTCTGAGGAGTTGTTCTCAAATTCAAAAAACTAATATAGAAATTGCCCTGGATCATCTCCTCAAGCACATTATTGTTCTCAATTATAACTCATAGCTACGGAGCTGTGTTTATGGATAAGTTTTTTCAAAGCAGCTTCATAATCTTGATTGAGCCCAATTTTCTAAAATGAACTACAGTATTATAGATATAAATTCCAATTTTTACTACTTGCACTACCAACTACTGTCAAACAAAGTTGACCATTCAAAAATAAAGGTAATGAAATCATGGAATAACAAGAAAAGAGTATCTTAAATATGAGGCTGTTTTGGGGCTTCTACTTGATGATGTCATCTAAAAAGCTAGTTTTTAAAAGAAGAGTAGAGGATAAACTAACAGTACGAGCAGGCAGATTTTGTGAAGGTCCAAGTTGACTCATATAAAAAAGTATCGAATGGTAAAATTTATCTCAGAAATGCTGGATATTTCATTGTGCCCCAGAACAAACTGAAAACACTTTCAATTCCCTGTCTTAATCTCTTTCCTCGCCCTTTTTTCTCTTCTCTTCTCACCTTTCTTCCTTCTCTTCCCCTTTCTCTTCTCTTCTTCTACAATTCCAGTTATTATTCGATTGCATCCATCGTCATTAGTTTAGCTATAAATGGATAACCAGTTGTCTCCATATCTGATACATGTGTACACATTTAGGATTACAGGTGGTAATCTGGTAATGGTATCATGAACCTGTATATATTCATACAATTTTACGGATTGGGTTGCTGATATAAATTTAATTGTCAAGTTTTGTTGGGTTTCTCTAAATCTGCTGACTAGAGTTCAAAAATGGGTCGTACAACTTTTGAAGCGTTAGAATACAATTCACACCAGCTTCATGTAAAACTCTGGTATATATTGGGTGTTTGTTAATTATGCTGCATTTGTGATTTTAGGAGTTGCTGTTAACGACAAAAATTGGCGACAATAAGTGGTTGCCACTGTTTTGGTGATCGCCGGTGGTCACCACTGTGGCAGTGGCCCTTGGGCCGAGGGTGGGACTTTCTTTTTACTTTTATATTTAATAATAAGGTTAACACTACTGAATTGACTTGCATGAGTTTACTATATTACTGGACGCCGATTACATCAATTTAAACGGTCAAATGAATGATTCCCGTATATTGAGGACAAATAAGGAGCACAAAGTAAAGAGTGAGAACCCATGTGCTCAATTTCGTGGCTTGGGGACCTAGATGCTCTAGCATGTAAGGGTTGGGAAGCCGAGGTCTAATGCTCCCTATCTGAAAATCAGTTTGTTACTAAACTACCACAACGCATGCACATGCATTAGGAAATTCAAACAAAGTGCTTCTTGTTAACAAGTCATTTTTACAGCCAATTTTTAAACACTGGAGAAGCATACCAGCACTCACCAATCCATTGAAAAATGCATTTAAATGAACACTAATTTAGGAAATTCAAACAAAGTGCTTCTTGTTAACCAGTCATTTTTACAGCCAATTTTTAAACACTGGAGAAGCATACCAGCACTCACCAATCCATTGAAAAATGCACTTAAATAAACCCTGATCAGATATTAGAACACGCCTACTGAATCATATTTCTTCAGTAGAAAAACTAATCTGCGTGGATAAAATAACTGGTCCTTCATGCTGGAATTAGTTTTTGCAATCAAGAGAGTATTTTTACTCGTGATCATGAACCTACCTAGCAACAAACTATGGGCCCATTTGGCATGATTTTTGTTTTTACTTCCTGTAGACGAGCTTCCTCAAGAAGCTACCTTAATAGAAATTAATTTTCTATTCCGGAAGTGTTCTACAGCTTCCTCTAAAAACTTTTCAAACTAGAAGAAACACTTTCATAAAATTAGTCAAACAAGTCTAAAAGCAGCTTTGGGATCTCAAAAGTGGAATTAAGGTTCTCAAAAGCCATGCCATGCATAAGAATTATCACATAGACAATGCCATGAATTCAGCTTTATATATATATACACGTGTTGGCATCTTTTGCCCAGCTAAGTTTATTGTGTACAAAGTCTACATGCATATCAGTGATGGTACTATATAGAGAGTGTTTGATAAAATAAAATAAAATGAATGTTGCAAGGCCGCAAGCTGTGAGTGAATGTTGAATTGTCTAGTACAGATTGGATCATATGAGCACCATAGTTTTAAGTGATACCATTTAAAGCTTATTAAACATGCTAAATAAAATAACCACTTGAAATATTTTGCTAAATTTTGTTATCAAATACCACCTTAATCTAAGAAACATCAAATATTTGAACATTTTCCAAAGATTAAAATAACCATCCACAATGTTATCTCTCAGTGTATACAACCAGCTCAGTACGTGTACCTAGACCTAAAGGGATTTGAAATATTATTTCTAACATTGAAGTGAGAACATCACATGAAAAAAATAGTCTTGCAGCAAGGAAGTTCAATAATGTTCAGGAAGAGATTTGCTAGGCAAAATAAAAAACCAAAAGCAACATACGGCACATACCATCATATGCTTGCTTATACATATCAACCAAGCGAGAGCCAATCCCTTTTCTGTAATACTCCCAGTCAACGGGTTCTGGTTCCTGCAAGATTTAAGAAACTAAAGATCAACTGAAGAAATCCAATCTTATGAGCATCTGTTCTACTTCTACAGGTATTTCAAAAAAAGACAGAAGAATTAGGCACCATTGCAGTTTAGAAACCATTGCCAAGACATGCCTGTTCAAAAATATAAGTCACTTAAATTGGATCATCAATATACAAAAACATACTATGGGATGAAACCTTTTTAGTGAAGCTGATAGCAGGTATTATGTAAAATTTAGGTTTTGTTTGAGCCCCATTTTTTGGGAAATTAGAATTTGCAATTGTGATTTTTTAGAGAATGTGTGATTAAAAAGTAGGAAAATGTTCGGGGTTTCTGTGTAAAACTATCTTATTGAAAGAAAGTGTGGGAAAAAATGAGTTTTTAAAGGATGTAACACAAACAGGGACTTAGCTATTCAGACAAATAAAGAAAACATTGACCCCATGTGACTCTTTCCTCTGGGGCTTAAAATGTTTCGCATGATACTACATTGTTAATAATAATAATTATCAATCAGAACCATCTCATTAATTTCTTCTTCATTTCTCAAGGCCATCCCTGTTAACAATTTCAAGTTTTGACATGTAATTGGATTGCTTCTGTGTGCCGCAATTCATCCAGAAAAATTACATGTCAAGTCATGGCTTTGGACCATTGTTTAAAAGAGCTGTTTAAAACTGATGCCTTGAGTACAGTCTCGAGTGAGGCTAGAATGTCAAGTGGGGTGAGTTGCTCACCGGCCCAGCCTAGAGACAAGTCGTGGAGCAAGCCAAGCTGGGTTTTTCCATGAGAAGCACTTGCCCACTTGCATTCTCGTTCAGGAGCAGAAGGAAAAAATGAATTTTTAATAGAAAAATAAAAAAAGAGCCAGCTCGGCTCGCACCATTTGCGAGCATGAGCTGGCTTGCTAGGTGGGCTAAGCCAATGCTGACAATGGACAAGCCAAGCAGCTTGGCTCGATCCACTTAACACCCTAAGTGAAGCTTTCATTGAAAGCCTCGAAGTTCATGCCTTAAGTGACATTTGTAAGCCTTACACCTCGGGGCAACTAACATATTAATCCATTTGTCTTGCATCTTCTGTGTATTTTATTATTGCTTTAGCCTAATGCTTTAATCTCAAATTTGCTATAACCTATAATCTTTAAGGGTTTTTGTTTCCTTTACGCCTTACGGGGAAGGGAAACAAAAGGGAAGGGGAATATATCAAAGCAATCTGAAGAAGGCGAATATTTTAAGATGGTTATATTTTATTAAGAACAATTTTTCCAACTTTTATATTCTTTTGAGATATTTTATAGGTTTTGTAAGCCTTAGCAACCTAGAGTCTCTTGCCTCGCCTTGAAAATACCCTATTTTGCCTTTCCAAACATCGTTTTGGACCCATCAGTGAGAAACACGCATGCAGGGATATACACAAGTATGTCCTCCGGTGAACACTATTGTCTATTTATATGTTTAAATAACAAATTAAAATGTAAAAAGAACAAACGCATTGATAAAATTAATTCACTTCGTCAATTTTTCATATTCTAATTCAAATTTGAAACTACGAAGTTGCACAGGGTCCATTTGGACCATGAAACGCTAGGGAGACAAGTATAAGAACATAAATTCAAATTACCCCAAAAGAAAAAAATGGGTAAAACTCAATCCCAGCTTAGCCAAACATCTACTTCCAGTCATTTTATATACAACTTAGCCAAACATCGTTGCAATCATTGAAACGAATACGAAAATGCAAAAAATTATAAATTGCTCAATGCATCAAACAAAATCCACGAAAAGCTACAAACCCCCCAGATCTGTATCATACCCAGATGGAAAAACCCCGAATGGTTCATCAATACAACAACACGAAATTAATTTAAGACGTACATCAGGGAAGAGGAAAGAGAGTTGGGACCTGGCTGAACTTGGTCTGCAGCTGGGTGTTGACTTCATCGAAGGCGCGGCGGAGGGTGGCAAACTCCTTGCGGGCCTCA
>CAIGRF010206633.1:0-10268 GCA_903798235.1 Fraxinus ornus
TTTAACGCTTCTAGTTCCTAGAATGAATTTGGGGCGTTACATGTAAGTTCTAATCTAACTTAACCACTGAAATCATTTCACAAAGAAGTCGGGTGCAAGTTCCATTAGTTTTCAGAGACCGTTGAAATACATATACTAATGAGGTAAAAATTGAAATTTCAAAGTAGGATAACCAAAATAGAGCACACCTGTAAGTTCAGTGCCTAGACTAGTTTTTATATAGTTAAAATAGGTCAACATATTTGTTTTTGGATTGGAAAAGAATTCTTGATGACTTTAGAATAGGAATGTAAATTATAATGAAAGTTGGCTCCACCAAGCATGCATCTCTCCACCAACTTGTTAACAAAAGTTTTAATCCAAGACTCTCTTCAGGAAATTCATGAAACTACAACTAAAGTCGGCTCCATCTTTGCAGTACAAGGAATGCATGCATGTTACGGGCATTTCCTTTGAATATACGAAGCTCCATGCTCTTCGAATCTAGCAAAAAAAGAGAATGCAAGTGTCATGAGCCGAATGATACAGAACACATTTGTTGCTAGTGTATTGAAAGAATATAAGCAAGCAGGTCTGTGTTCAAATTTTCAAAAAAGAAGAGAAGTCAATAGTAAATATAGGTGTGAGCTGATAACGACTGCTTACTCAGACTTTGAGAACCACATTTGCTGAAAAGAACCAAGTGATGCCAATATACTCCCTCCAATCCAAACACTGTAATACATAAACCATCATTTAGAAGCACCAACTGAGGAATAGTTTTCTATAACCATTCTCTGAATAAAAAATTCTTCTTGTTTTGTGTGTGTGTGTGGGGGGTGGGGAAGGTCGGAGATCCACTTCGATTCTTGAAACAGTGCCCTTAAAATTGTGAACATTCACACGTTTTGATTGTACCTTGTTAACAATCACTTTAAGGAATTACAGATTGACATTTTAAGACATCAAATTTGGAGGAGAGTAACATTTAGTTTTTACCAGCATTCTCTAATAACAAATACAGTGTGATTCTCTAGCAAGAAAGTCTGTTTTACCCCCATGAAAGCAGTCCCTAGCTGTCTTCATATTCTTTAGAAAACAAGGTTTATCTTTCTTTCAATTCTTTATAATTGACATTGTTTAGCTTAAACACTATCGCAGACCAAAATTTCATATTTAGCTCTAGATAATTTATTGGAAATATTTTTACTAGGTGCTCTCATGATGCTCAAACTGTCAAAAAATGTGGAATATATTACACACTCAAGATAGTGCAACAGCAACCACCATCATATTCTGCCAATTTGTGAATAAGTTCATGCTATGCATTTCTATTAGCTTTCAAGACAACTACTTTTTATATCAAATTATTAAAAAATAAAATAAAATAAAATAAGGTTAATAGCCTAGGACAAAATTGAATAAAATTCACTCAAGCGTGTACAATACACACAGGAGAAAGCATTTGAGAAACTATAATGGGCTTTAGAATTCAGAAATAATATTAAATAAGTAGACGGATTCAGAGCAAAGAGACAGGGGTGGCAGTAAGCCAATTATATCTAACCTGAATCTCCTCTCAGTAGCATTTCCACTTGCCAGCACTTTAACTCTTGCTGCTTGAGGAGATTCCTAGAAGAATATGGAAACACTCAAATCAGATGCCATTAATACTACCAATTGATTGAAATCACCAAACCTTAAATCAACCTCATGTGCAATAAATAAAAGCAGTTCCGACTACTAACAATGCTTACCACCAGTGTCGCTACATGTATAACTTCATAAAGGAAATGCTATTTTAGACTTCATAAATTAGAAGTTTTGTTGAAGTGAATATGTGTTTGAACAAGAGAGGCTCACTTAATAACATTTAGAAGTGAACAAAATTTCAAATACATTTCATTCTCACTTGGGAGGTAAACAGGTGGTTTTGAAAGAATTGTAAGATCATTCCTTGGAAGGTGTAACAAGTGAGAGCCCAACAACACCACATAGCTTAGTGCTGCTTGATGCTTGTAAGGTTTCTCTTGGTGAAAGTGTAACCAGCAGAGGTCAGTGATGCTCAATGTAGTGATTAAGAAGAGGAAAAGAAATACCAAAGAAACATAGCAAGAGGTTTAAGGTAATCTAATGCTCAAGAGCCCACTTAATAAGAAAATACAAGAGGGGAATCAAAAGGTTCAAATGGTTTTTACGGCTAACAGAAAATGCTATAGAAATTTATTAGAATGTAAAAACGAGTATAATTTTTTAAGCATAAATTAGCTAAAGAGAAGCCAAGAGTGGTTCGAGAGTTCCAAGAACAATATAAGAAGCATAGTTATCTAATACTTACAACCAAGGATAGAGAGAATCTGTTTACATATCCCAACAAAGAGAAAAATGATACAATTATAGAAATACAAACTTTTGTTTCAAATTAATCAGTAGATAGAAAGACGAAGAACTATTTCAGCAAATTAGCTAATGGAAGGTATAGCTTGGACTCATAAATCTGTCAAACTATAGAGAAAATTACGCTAAATCAAAAATCGTGTTAATGAAATTTCAATTGGAGTATAGAAGAGTCTAGGTGAAATGGGTATCTACAGTTGACGAAATTATTCAATGAGATTTTAAGAAGTAAAATATTGTCAATAGATGTATAAGATTGTAATAACTATAAAGGTACTAAGGACGTGAATCCTAAAATGGAATTATGGGTGAGTACGGCTTACGCACAAATATCTAGTAACATAAGTTTTAGAGAACGGGCTTTTTATGCTTGTGTGATCAAATACCGAACTCATTCACCCCTTATAGACATTGGTGAAAAAATATAGAAAGAAAAAAGCAATTTGCACATGACTTCTATTTATTAAAAACAAACAACCTAATTTTTGGTCACCTGACTTCACATTTGGCTTTTGCCAGTGATGTTATTATTTTTCTCAAATGGTTACAAAAGATCACTCTCTACAGTTATGAATTTTCTTTCTACATGTGAAGCAATCTCAGGGCAGAAAGTAAATAAAAATTAAAGGTCTTCATCCTAATAAAAATTATCTCCCCCATGTTTCGTAAATTTTTCTCTCTCATTAACTTAAACATCAATAGGTGTCATTACATATTTAGGGGTTCTTATGTATATAAAGGTTCTAAGAAGGGCGCATCCTCTGTGATGACTTATTAAACAAGATTAGATGGAAAATAACTGGCTGGGTAAATAAATTCTGTCCCCAAGAGCAAAAATTGGTCTCGTACAATATGTGCTATTGTCCATGCCAATCTACCTTCAACAGAAACTCAAGCCTCCTTAGATTGTAATCGAAAAATTGAGAGTATATTTGCAAAGTTCTAATGGGGGTGATCAGGGGCGGAGCCAAAAGATATGTTAGGGTTGGCTGAAATTTAACTTTTTTCAATGAACTCATACTATAAAAGATGCTATACACCACTCGAGATTTAGTTTAAAAGATTAAATTCATAATAATGTGGGTCAAAATATATTTTGGGACACTCGTAACAAAGTTCTAACAAATATATTTTTAACTAATAAAATTAAATATAGAGCATATTACTTGTTTTGATAAAAACATCCATTTCATGGTCGAAATAAATAAATTCTTAACTAACAAGTATAAATAAATAATATATAAAAAATACATCAGAAAAAATTTAATTACTATTAAGCTTTAGTCAAACATGTAGCATTTCATACTATTCAAATATGTCATTTATCTTCAATCAATAAAAAAATATTTGTTATATAATAAACTAATTTGATTATAAGTGAACTCTTTAAACTTAGTTATATATACGTGTGCGAAATAAAATACCTAATTTGGTGACGAGTTATTTGTGTATCATGAATATGAATAAAATAAATATGTAATTGTTGTAGAGTCTTAAACTAAATTTGAATAATTGAACATTGGGCTTGCCGGCTTGGGTTAGGAATAAAGTTAGTTAGGCTAAATTTAATTTTTGGGCTAGGCTAAAATTTTTATTCTTTTTTGTTTTTATAAAAAATTTGGGCTAAGTCTTCCAGTTTTTACAAACCAATTTGCTTTTGGGCTGGGGCAGGGCTGGACTAAAGCCCAGCCCAGCCCAGCCCAGCCCCCCTCTCCATCCGCCTTTGGGGGTGATGCTGATGGATTACACACATCTATGGACCAAAGTGAAGGAGAAAATTTCAAGTACTCCTAAACTAAGCACTTCCTACAACTATTTAATATTGACAAATGTATTATGCATCCATTTTTGGGTCACAATTAAATAGTGGATCTCAATTATTTAATACACAAGTCAATTAAATAGTGCAGGAAATATTGAGTACTCCATACTTCGAAAGCACTAGAATTTTTCCAAAGGGAAGAGGGCCTGTCTAACATATGAAGGAGGATTGGATTTTGACGTCTCTCATATCTACCTTAAGTCTCTTCTATGAAGCCATGATGGAGTTTTGCGGAAAATTACCATCCAGTCCTTATTTCTCAATTAAATATTGCAAAGGGACTCATCCATCTCGCATATGCCTCAAACATAATGAAGCCCCCTATTAGAAATGCATAAAGAGGGTGGCTTTCTTGTGAACTGAAAATTTCATGGAAATTAGGTAATGCAAACCAACTTTTTTAGGCATGATTTCTGGAGGAAGATGCATGCTTTGGCTCAAGTGCTCCCTGGTTTGCCAAGTAAAGGAGTTTTTCATTCTATGGCACATAAAATAAACAAATGCTGCATAACACATTGCCTAAGGATCTTTTTCATCATATCATATTAGTGTCGGTGTTCCTAAATAGAAGGGATCACTGCTTTAGGATTGAATCTAATGGGTGATACTACAAGTGTATGGAAATTTATGAGAGAAGCTAAAAGAACCCAGACCTCATGGCGATTTATTTGAAATAAGCTTAACAAAGAATATCTCATTCTTTTATTGGAGACTATTGAACAATAGGAACCCAATTGATGCATTTTTTCTAAGAGAATGTCCCTCCAGCTGGCTTCCATATGCAACTGCTGCGCACAGGTGGAATCCTTAAAGCGATCGTCATCAGTAGCCTCATTGCTGATATAATCTGGAACTATATTGCTGTGCTCTTTGTCATTAATTTTCTACCTTGGCATCTACACAAGTGAGGTTTCCAGGTTTGGCAGAAAAATTTGGACTTATGGCCATATTCAAACTACTGTACCTCAGCTAATTCCTTGGTTTATATGGAGAGTTCAAAATATGATCTCTAATGCATGAAGCTAGGTTATTCAAATATGAAATCTGGAAAGGAGATTTAGAGATTGCTCATAGACTGGCTTCTCCTAGATCAAACCAACAATCAGAAAAAGCCTATAATTGTCAGATGGAATAAACTGTATGAAGATTGGTATAAACTGATTATGGATGGTTGCTCTAAGGGAAATCCAGGGCATGCAGCAGGTGGTGATGTTACCAGAGATGATTCGGTTAAAAGTTTTTGTGGCCTTCTATGATTTTTATAAAACGGAACTTAGGGCAATTCTTGGTGGATCACCAGATTCAGTCACGTCTTCGTTCAAGTGTTAATCATGTATTCATTTTACTCCGACTCATTAATGGCAGTTCAGCATATTCTTCATAATGATTAGGGGCCTTAAGAGGGTGCAAAATACTCTTGATCAAGTATTTCACACAAGGACAGAACTAATTAATAATACGAGTCAATTGCCGTAAAGGCGCTCAAGGGTCAGACTAGTAAGCTGATGAGGTATAGAAAATGGGTGCATCCTAGCATTCCTCAGCAAAATTTTAAAGGTATCTCATGCCTAGATCATCAAAAAATTCCCTAAACTCAAAACTGGGTTCCATAATTTTACCCTCATTGCTCAAGATTTTATGAGTCAATTAAGTAAGGGAGATAGCACCTCCTTATTTATGATTCTATTCCTATTATCTCATGTAATTGAGGTAAGTATTTTAAATTTATGATTTAGTTGATACCTTTGTCTTTTTCTCCTGTACCAATGGAGATAAAGAAGCGAGTCTCCCTCTATATTAGACTATGAGACTTTACACTGTTGTTAATCTACATGTAGGGGTTATGCTGACATGACCCCCCACCCCCAGGACTATCAAAGTTTAGGTAGGAAAAAACCTTCTGCCTACTGTAAGACTCTATCTAAGAAAACATAACATTTTTACATAAGAGTGCAAAAGAAGTAACAGGCTAAAACAAGCATGTTAAAAAGAAAAAAAAACAAATGGTAACTTAAGCAACATATCCACAATTTGTGATGCCTTCTATTGTTCATATTTTCCATGANAGTGCAATTTCTTATTTTCTTTTTTTGTACATAATCGTTGTTTAGTTTTTATGATAGAATACAAGATTTTAACCTTCTCAAATCTACTCATTCTACTTCAATTGAACTCCAGAAGTTTTTTCTTATTTTTGATAGATTGACCTACTTTATAAGTGAAACTTAAAAACAATTAATTTTTTAATTTTTGTATTGCTCGGTTGTAAAACCGTACTATGTAAAATGTAACTTCGAAAACATGGTATGTGAAGCTAATGACACCCTATATATAGGGTTTGATTTTTAAATTTTCCTTTTATTAAGCTCGGCCAAACATTGTACGCATGGACTTTATGATTGCACATTTGATTTCATCGGACTCGTAAAAATGTAGTCATGGATTGAAAAAGCAGCCAGTCGGCGCACCTGTAGTGCCTCAGGGTGCTAATTTTCATTCTATTTTTGTGAGGCAGACGCCTCATTGAATGAGGTGCATGCCTCGAGTCGTGACTATGTTTTGCCCTGACATTTGACTTTTTTGCTCTCTTTGTAAGTCTGAATGTGAATTTTAAGGGGCTTTTTAATTTGCTCCATCTCAAATAAAATAGCAATTATCTGCCCATCAATTCTTTTACATTTTTGACCTAATAAACCCATGCCTCACCTTCTCCAAGACACCCAAAGCTTATTCAACAAGATTTCAAGGCAGCAAATTCTGGCCGTCTGAACAATCTGACCGGTATTTTCAATTTTTTCCTTTTCTTTATTATTTCCTTTTTTATACATAATTATATTAATAGGTTGTCTGTTTATTTTGTTGTTATTTTTATGGAGAATTTTCGAGATTATTTATGATTTATTATATGTTTATTTTGTAATAACTTATATTTTTTACTTAGTTTTTTAGTTTTCAGAGATGCTTAAGCCTCAATCCGCCTCAACTCATAAAGGAAAAACACCTCTGTACCTTGTTCCACCTTTTTAAAAATTGGATCTAGTAGATCACATTACCAAAAAAGAATTCACACAACCAACTCCAAATTCAGTTGAGTTAAATTATTTCGAAATGTATAAATACAAAATATACTTGAGGCAGATGTTTGGACATATTCAAAACCCACATGAGTACAGTTGCTTAATTTTTCCTTTACAAAAATCTGTACAATGTGTGAGAAAGAGAGAACAATGAAGGCACACAAATAGATAAGTAGTTGCACAAGCAAGAGCAAAGTACGAGATAAATAGGGAAAAACTCCTTGAGCAAAGATGTAAACCTCGTTTGGAGAGTGATTATGAACTTCCGTTTTTCTTTCTATACAAACATAATACCTTTATTGGTTGCCCAATACAAAAAAAAATAGTTAAGGTGTGAAGGTTGCTTCTGATGCGTGAAATATCGTGGTAGAAGCTTTTTGTTTAGTTGATTTAGAAGCGGAGTCACAAAACATGCAAGAGATATTTTTAAAGAGAGATTATACCTCAAGTAAATCTTTCTCCAAACGTTCTTTCAATTGTTGCATTGACGCCGTGCCACCAGCAAGCTACATGACGAGATTGATGAATATCAGGACTTGATGTGACCAAATGTTTGCGGCTAAAGGAATTTGGTTTAAATGGAATGAAAATAATTCACTCCACACTATCCCATTATAACAGTCACCCACAGCAGTCCTTTCTCAACTTACTTGGACAATCTAAATCAACTACATCTGGTTATACAAGATGTACCACTTAGAAGGGTGTCAACTTTCATGAAAGTGGGAACAGCAGATATATCAGTTGATAATTAAGACATAAGCATCAGCATAATGTGCTATAGTAATAACCTAAACGGAAAAGAGTGCAGGACCTACTAGGAATAGATTGTTGAAAAATCAATAACTTCAATTACACATTAAGGAGCTATTTTTACTCTTCAGAGTATTACTGATACAGTTGATATTATCCATTGATGCCTTGACATATCCACATTGTTTAGAACAAACAAGAAACCTATGAAGCAAGGAAGGTACTTGTAACTTTTCAAAAAACAAACTCTTAACACATCAAATAAAATACTATAAAATATATATTTAAATACTGTTCTTTATCTCCGTACTTTATAAATTCAATAAAATTCTTGTTTTTGGTTTTGATTTTAAATTTTTTTGCTGGTGAAGTCATTTGAACTTGTCATAGTCATGTCCATCGCATTATAAGATTTTGAAACACACGAATAGGGCATGCTGTATGACATCTCATAAACGTGTTTGAGGCATGTCAAGGTTGTATTCGTTGAGTGTCGAAAGCTTGAAAGAACCAAATTGGACGAGTCGCACAACCAATCGGACTCGTGTCCCAAAGGGTCCAAGCATGTTGTTGTCTGGTGCATATCGTGCTTTAGAGATGAAAACTGACCTGGCATATTCTTTGAGAACTGGCAGACAACCTAAAGGAACTCATGCTCAAAGGAAAACCCAATGCAGATCTCCCTTCAGAGGGTAGCAAAGGAAAAGGGAGGAAAGAAAAGACAGCAAGAGAAAAGAACAGAAACCCAAGAAAAAATCTCATGCATGGACTTCCATATAAGGAAGAAAGAGTATGCATAACCTAAATGTCCCTATTCGCACAGGAAATGACAGGACGAAATAATATAGAGTTAAAAAAATAACATAATAATCTAACACCAGAAAAAAAATAAAAAAATTATTATTTGGTAGCCTTGCCTGAAAGAGTATAAATGGTGAAGTCAGTTTTAGACAAAAGGACTAGTTATCTTACCAATATGCTGCTAAATAGTTCTCTGCGTATGTCAACATCACACTTGTTAATGCTCTCAATAACCTGATATATTTTCCAAATGAGTAACCGTTTTAAACTTGAAACAGGAAGGAAACCATAGCAATATAACTCAGATTTGGAAACAAAACCACGGGATTTAAAGAATTAAGTATATACCATTTGTGGCAAACCACGAACAGATGTAGTAGTCTTTGCATATGTTTCCATGCCAGGGATACTCTGAGAACACCAGAATGTAATATAGCATGTCAAACCAAACCAAAGATGTAGATAATCTCAGATGGATGAACTTGAAGCAGAAAAGCAGTAATGTGCTTAGTAAGCTGCAAACCGCTACCTTGAAGTGCAGAATACCACATATACAATAGATATAATATTTCAACTAAAAATAAGAAAAGACAACAAACTGATGGCCTGGCATAAGAGTATCAAGAGTCAAAGACATTCAAAATGATCAATTATTTATAAACAACATTACAGTGTTCCTAACTAAGCCATATTTTGTGATACATATAAGGTGCAGGTGCAGGTACAGCACGTTAGAAAATTAATCTAGTTTGTGAACATGAATTTGGAGAATTCCTGTATATTAGTAATCAATATTTTGTATTCTACATAGTATATTCCAGTAAGAACATGAATCTATTGAATTCATGCATCTACGTCAAACAAAGTAGCCTAGAATACATGTAAGATTCTACTACTAGTATAAACAGAAGTCCTAGGCTTGTTTAATTGGGCTAGGCAACACAACATAGTAAAGAAATACATTGTTCAAGAAAATAAACTGTAATTAAAGAAAGATTGGAAAATATTCTTTTCTCATTATTTCATTGGAAAAGACGATACATATATACAAAACCTAGGAAACTATCTTAGGAAAGTATGTAAAAAAGGAATCTAGAATTAAGTTAATTAGCTAGCTATAAACAACTAATTACAACCTATAACACTCCCCCTCAAGTTGGAGCATAGATATTAATCATGCCCAACTTGTTACAAAGATAATCAATTCGAACCCCATTTAAAGCTTTTGTGAATATATCTCATAATTGTTCTCCAGTCTTCACATATCCCGTAGAAATCAAACCTTGTTGAATTTTCTCGCGAACAAAATGATACCAGCTGCCGATTATTTGTAGAACACAGAATAATCACTTGCTTTTCATCGTACAAAACTTTTCAACAGCCTGACTAAATTTTCCAAACCAAGCACGAGAACTTTGTTTCAAACCATACAGAGATTT
>CAIGRF010206637.1:0-11667 GCA_903798235.1 Fraxinus ornus
CTCAAGTTCTTCTACTTCTTGCATTCCTTGGTATACCTGTTTCTTGAAATCAAATACTCAATACTCAGTGTAAAAGCACGTGATACAAGAAATCAAAAGAACTCATGAACACATATAAGCATGCTAGTTTGAGATGTGACATTAATGTTAATCAAAACACTAACTGAAATATTAACATCACAACACATCAAAACTCAAACAGCTATGCATATAAAATGCAATGCAGATGCAATGCACATTCTCCTCCTTACTGCTAACTCTCAATGTTTTTATGCAGTAGACAAATATATCTATGTCTCTCCCCCAACGACCCCTTAGACATAAAATGCAAAAATTCATTTAATCATTTAATGCTCCCCTGTGTATATTCTCTCTCCCCCATTTTGTCACAAATAACTAAGGGACAAACAAACTTTTAATATTAACATATAACCACTCAAAAATGCAGTCGTTAGCATGTATAAGTATAATGTACAGTAAACCTTTCCACATACTCAGTTCAAGTCATCATGGACTAAATGACCCATGTGTGTAAAGTGTCACTAATCATTTGTAAGTAGGACTCCAACTTTAATTTTGTGAGAAAGGACATGCTAATCATCACTGCTAATAAGTGTATTACTCTACTTTTGAAAGTCAAACTATTTAAAGCACATTAGGACCTTTAAATAAAAGGTCATTTTGTGGAGATATTTTTTTTCTCCCCCAGACTTTTAACATTTTTTCACACCTTTCAATATTTTAAACTCATAATTATTTTTCATACCTTAAGTACAGTCTCTTCTCCATTAAGTGACTAAAATAATCCATGTAGTGAGCTTTAGGCCGGTTAACCCAAGTCGTCGACCATATGCACCAGGTTATGAGAAACCCAAGTCAAATAGGCTCCAAAGAAGAACATAAGATATTGAACATTTTATTACCGAGGATAAATTTGAGCTTAGGTATAATAAATAATATCAATTCATGTTCAAAGTAACCTTACTAACATGTGACTGACATCCCAAGTCTCACATACATGGTAGAGTCCCACTAACAATATCATAGTGTGTGCAGTGCAGATGGTACATGAAAACACATATACTAAGTACTCCATAAATAACCTAAGTCAGCAATAGCAACTATGTTACAACTCATCAATTAAACTCATACTTGATCATATCCACAAGTTCAATAGTATTATATATCATGTTGTAAAAACAAATTATTTTTTTATGTTTTTCTTTTAAAATATGAATGCACCATGCATAAAAAATGTCAAACACACAAATAAACATACAATAAATAAATAAAAAATATACATGAATTTTCTACCTAGAAAACAAATAAACAAATATGATGCATGCATAAATCAATGTCAAACAATGATAAAACACGAGCATGCATGAAAAAATACCTAATCAGTTAGGTACGCAAATGCCCTTACCTTTAAGAGTACCGTAATTTATTTCACAATTTTCAAGATCACTTTTCTTCACCCAAACTTGCCTAGTGATAGGAATATTCCTATTCATCTGTATTATAAATTTTTGTCGATTGACTCACTTGATTAGTAAGAAAGTCAATCTGACCAACAAACTCCTGATTCTTATTTCTATTTAAGTTCTGATTTCTCTTTCTGTTCAGGAAATGACGACACCTAGGCCTTATGTGTCCTAACTCACCACAGTGAAAACATGTAGGGATAAAACTGGTACCAAAGTTATGAGATCGTTGATATCCATTCTTGGGTCGGCGGGTTCTACGCTGTCTAGTAGGTCTCTGTCCTATATATATCCCTTATTCCTAAGATCGGGGTTAGGTACAAGTTTGGGCTGGTCAGTAGCAGGGACAAATATGGTCTTGGACGTACTAGCAATCTTCTCCTTAAAACCTAGACTGCCCTTATTTCCAGCTGGCTTGCCCATTTTTAAAATGTTATCTAACTTTTCAGAACCACTAGAGAAGGCAAGCAGTTGAGACTTACAATATTCTAGATCNGCAGTTGAGACTTACAATATTCTAGATCGCTCATAAGGTTCTTAACCCGGACTTCTAAGGTTTCCTTTTCAACTGTCAGCTCATTAGCTCTCCTAGAGGTCTTTTCAAGCTTACTAGTGAGATTCCTAACCTGAGCATCTAAAGATTCATTTAAGGATTTCACTTCACTCAAGATCGAGGTAGATTCCTTAATGTGTGCTACTAACTTCTCATTTTCCAATTCAAGTTCCTTATTTTTTGCACTCAATGCTTTAATAAGAATCTTAAGACACTTTTCGTACATCTTATCATAAGCCTCTTGGATATCTTCCTTATTCTTAGAATCTTCTTCATTCTCTTTAACTTTCCTGGTCAGATCCTTCTTTTACTCTCGTAGCAAAGGCAATATATTTTCCATTTTCTTCTCGAGTGGATTTCTGACTTTTATTGTCCGAGTTAGACTCATCATCAGTGAGAGTAGCATTCATACCCTTATCGAATTTCTCATACTGTTAGGGCACTCACTCCTAACATGACCAAAATCTCGATAATTATGGCATCTCAAAGATTTATATTTTCTCCTAGATTCACTCGGGCCACCTTTGTGTCTCTCTTGAGGATTATTTTTCTTTCTAAACATTTTTCGAAATTTTTTAGCCAGATAAGCTAACACCTCATCATCCGATGAATCAGAATCAGAAGATTCGGTCTGGGTGTTTCCCACTTATTTCAACGCCAGTGATTTGTCTTTAACAGGTTTATCTAAGGTCAGCTCATACATCTGGAAGGACCAACTAACTCCTCCATCTTAATGGAATCTATGTCTTTACTTGCTTCAATAGTCGTGATTTTAGGCCTAATACGCTCGGGTACGGATCTAAAAATTTTTCTAACAATTTTAGGCTCTGAAATTCTCTCACCTAGGTTGAAACTAGAATTCAATATGTTGTTTAAGCTCGCATAAAACTCATCAAAAGTCTCATTCTCTTTCATCCTAATCTCTTAAAACTTGGTGGTCAACATCTACAACTTAGTTTTTAAGAGCCTGAGTTCCCTAATGTGTGGTCTGTAAGATATCCCAAACCTCTTTAGCTAGCTCACACATGGACACTCGCTTAAATTCCTCCGAGATACTGCCATAAATGGAGCATGTAATGCTTTACTATTCCAATTACATTCCTCCAAAGTTGTCTTAGACCAATTAGCGATGGGAGTGGGGTTACTACATTGTGTACTAGGGGCACTCCAGCCATTCACCACACTCAACCAAATCCGTTAATCCATAAATTCTAAGAATGCTCTCATCTTAACTTTCCAATAGGCATAGTTAGTGCCATCAAAGTATGTCGGGACGGATAATGAATTACTCATCTAGACAAATTAAGGTTAGGAATCAAAATTAGTCTCTGATACCAATTGAAAATACGTAGTTGACAAACTAAGTTTGACCTTACGTGCCGAATTACACTAATTAAAGTAACAAGTCATTTTTAATTAGTTTTTAGATGATTAAGCATACAATCCAATTTCCTAAGTTGAATTACCGCATTTGTAATATTTGGAAAGCAATAAATAACATAAAGTTTGATTCTACTCCGTTTCTCGAGCGTCGAGTAAAAAATATTCCTATATTTCAATTCCAATATCTCTATTCCAAATTAAAGTTTAGAAATTATTAAGTTCATGGTTCGTATGTGGAATGCGCTTAAAAGGAATTATGCTTTCTCTTAAAACCTATGATTTATTAGGTTGTGTTATCCTAAAATCGCGCCTAAATTTTTCTCTTTCGAGTGCTGAAATTTAAAGTATCAAATCATTCAATTAGTGATCAGGTACTTGAAAGCATTAAACAAATAACACAAATAAACTTTAATGCAAAAATTGAAAGAAATAACTAATATAAAATCAAAACACGGTCTCAAGTTTAGTTACATCACACTTTAGATATGGAATTTAGTTCATGATAGAAAACATGGAAAATATCAAATTTATCAAGAACAACATAACGAAGAAAAGAGAAAAAGCTATTGTTGTAGAGATTCAATCTTCTTCGATGTATTGATCTTGATTTCTTGCTTTGTTCCTTGCTTCTTGTCATTTTGTGTCATTGAATTCTTTCATTGAAATTAGTCTTTAGGGTTGTTTTCATAGTATTTTGAAGTTTTGAAAGAGTTAGGGTCAGATTAGGCCAAGAAAAGAGTCAAAAAAAAAAAAAAAAATCAAAATTGTTGTTCTTGCCAGCGGCGCTGCGACCAATTTCTTCCTGGCGTTGTGGTGCCAGATCTCTGGTTCTACTGGAGCTACGGCGCTAGCCTTCTTGTTGTTTCCACCGAGCCATGACGTTGCAATGCCACTTTTCCACCTGTGATCTTTGGCTTTTGTTTCTTCTTCGACCTTATTTCTTTCAAGAGCTATCCAGATTTATATATGTTGATTATTATTTTTCATATTTAGACGATATTTAAAATTAATTTGACTCCTCTTAATTCACATTTTAGTGTCACCTTAAAAGCGCGTTGTTTTAAATAGGTACGGAAATTATGAAAAAGAAATATTTAATAAATCTTTTGCATATGGAGTTGGACAAAACATTATAAGTCAAGATTTTAAAGAAAAACATGTTCTGTAATCAAAACTTGGAACAATTCATGCATGTACAATACGAAACTACGAGGAAACACACCGTTCAGCAGCCGTGGGGAAGATAATTAACAGTAAGTTTGAAGTGAGAATTTTAAACATGCATATAAAATCACTTGATTGAGGGCATATATTTAAAAATAAGTGTGCTTAACAAAAAGTCAAATGTATTTGTTGAACATTGATGATTCTGGACAACACAGATTATTTGAAAAAATAGAATATAAAATTTATAAAATAATTGAAGTTAAAATTTTAGTGAACTACTAGAATAGTAACTAACTTGATTGTGTAATTGATGTTTAAAACAATTGTCTAACCATTGAAGTGAAAAGACAAAGGATCAAAGGTAAACGACTCAAAATTTTGAAAAGAAAATATTAAACAAACTTTTATTCTTAAAAATTAAACTGAGGAAACGGGTTCCAGTTCTAATATTTAGGTGAATCAGAGAATTTCAAGACTCTTAAATAAATTTGCAATTTGCATCTTTCTTATATTTTACAAATATAAGTGTAAAGGTTTGTCCAAACACAACGCAGGAGAAAAAAATAAAGCAGGAAAAGAGGGTGGCGGCTTCATTATTAAGATGAAAATTTTCAACGATGTTGAGTAATGATAGTGAAATTTTGTTCGGGGACTAAAATTTACACTTTAATCTAAATAAAAGTATACAATTAATTTTAAATACATATTTGATTTGATCTATTTTAATAATACATTTCATCAACTTTTATAAAAATTTACTAAATCCATGTTTGGTGGAAATTAAAATCTATTTTAATTTAAGTCAAAGTTAACAATTGATTTCAACTACATATTTTATGGAATTAACACTCTCATCAATTTTTATCAAAATTTGCTAAAAGTCTGATTTTAATCCCTACTAAACATGAGTTACAAACTTGATTTTAATCCATATCAAACAAGAGCTTTAAATTTTACGAATAAGTGTGACTAACGATGTTTTAAAGCACTATTATTAGTCAATGCATCCAAGTTTCACCATTTGGGTTATTAATCCCTAAAGACGATTATTACCTAAACACTACTTTTATTGAAAATTTTCATCTTAATGATGAAGTCGGCACCACCTTTTCCACCTTTAATTTCTATTGTATTTATTTGGAAAAACCATTACACAAATATTTGTAAAATATAAGAAAGATTGAAATTGAAATTTTTTTAAAACAGTCTCGAAATTTGCTGATTCACGTAAAAATTAGGAGAACTGGAACTGATTTTATTAGTTCATTTCTGTTATGTTCAATACTGTAATTGGCAATTCTGCGAATAAAAAAGACTTAAGTGAACATGTGTAAAAGTCAATGAGTGAAGTGCAATTTTGTATAGTTGAGTTAGGTAGCCTAGGGTTTGAGTTCGAGTTTGGAAACAAGGAAGAAGTGCCACTGGAATTTCGTTACCTTCACACCTGGCCATTGCTCGAGCGACAAAAAGAAAACCATTGTCGCTCGCTTATCGCCCAGGCATCACTCGAGCGACAAGTCTCACTCGCTCGAGCGACAATATTACGCGGCTAACCCCAATTCGTGATTTTGAAGAGTTTTATACGACCCATAACACTTAAGCGTCTCCAAGTATAAATGAAGATACTCTTACATGAAAAGTGGTGGTTGTCTCATTGTGCCTCATTGGTATAACATATTCTTATAATTTTTTGAGAGATCAAAGAACACAATTCATTGGTGGAGTCATTCAGATCCGTCAATCAAGTTTTGGAAAAATATCAAGGTTTGTGAATCCAAAATACCTGACTTCCTTAAAACATTGAGGAAGGTACTCTCTCGGTCGAGCAATGGGAGATGTGGACTGCAAGCAAAGGAAAAATACAAGAATTGGAGATTCATGGAAATTCACTTGGAAGAGACAATTGAAGAAGATCGGGAAGTTGGAAGGAGACGGCAGAACTTTGAAGCTATATGAAGTAAATAGGGAAGTCTAGTGGGGTTGGCTAGACATCATCTAACTGTAGAAGATCAGAAAGCTGGTGGGTACAACAGATCTTGGAGATTATAAGAAGTACAACAGCGGGAACTAGTGGAATTTGCTAGGCTGAAACAGACTGCAATCCATATTGTCTATAATGGATGTAACTGGCTTGGTCTCGGAGTTTTTACCTAGTTGGGATTTCTCCGTCATCATTTTGGTGTTTGTTATTTATTCCTTTCTTTATTATTGCGATATTTAAACATAGGATAATTGGACATGTATACTTAATCATCTAAAAACAATCAAAAGTGACTTGTTTTTTTTTATATATAGATTAATTCCGCACGTAAGGTCAAAGTTAAAAAAAAAGGACAATTAATAACCACTCGGTAACTTAGTAGTCGTTAATCTGGTAATCCGTAACTCACAATTTCTTAGTAAGAGATTTTGTTTCATATATATATATTTTTTTTACCACAGTTTTAACTCGTTCACCTTTCATCCTTTACTTTTTCGGATCAATGGTAAGACAAGTCTTTTAAACATCAATTCTAACATTAAAGGTGTTTGGTGGGGATTAAAATTAAATTTTTAGTATATTGTGATAGAAATTTTTGAAATGTGTGGTTAAAAAGTTGTGGGACCCATGAAAGATGTGATTTATATTAATTGTTTTGACTTAGGTTAAAATCAGATTTTTAATCCAAAACAAACAAGCTAGTCTTGGTAGTTCAATAAAAATAGGTGAAATTTTACCATTACACTAATTGGACTGTTGGAGCGTAAGGAAGCTTACTATAGTTAACTTTAACTACAACTTTTAATTGAACAGAACCATCAATGGATTTCGATTTCAGGAAAAAAAATAAAAATAAAAAATAAAAAATAAATAGACGTTTTGTTAACTAAATTTATCATTATATATATGCCCTCAATCAAGTTATTTTACTTGCTTGTTTAACATTCTCATGTCAAGCATATTGTTGGCTTTCTACCTAGTTCCACATTCATCTTCATATATACTCATTTCTCTCTCTCTTAAGTCTTATCTATCAAAACTCATTTATTAATGGAGAATCATGCAACACTGTTCCTTGGTTCATGTATGCCGCCTTTCCCCTTCACTCTTTCTCCAAACATGGAAAATTCTCATCTGATGAATATTTTGTCCAATAAGGATGAACCCAACGGAGTACTTCTTGAGTCGAACCAGGAGATCCGTTTCCCAATAGCACAGGTAAAAGAAGTTTCACAAAACAAGAAATTTATACAGATAGATCAAAATGAGGCGAACAAACCTGGAAAGAAAAATGGTCAGAAGAAAAATAGAAAGCCCAGATTTGCGTTTCAAACAAGAAGTAAAGTAGATATACTTGATGATGGATATCGCTGGAGAAAATATGGTCAGAAAGTAGTCAAGAACAACAACTTTCCAAGGTATTTATATACTTGATTAATTTTTTCATCGAATTTTTTTGATCTTGATTAATCTAGTACTCCTATTTTTATCATGCGTTCAAATTTTCTCCTTCAAAAATTATATTTTTGATTCTATGTATAAAATAGGCTGAGACAATAAAACATCTTTTTATATTTCTGTGGCGTGAGATGTGGGAATTATCGAAATCCCACATCGTTCTTGAAGTTAATTGTGGCTTCGACATAATCGTACATGGAATGAGATTTTGGTTTCTCACTTGTACGAGGAGAGTTGTCTATTATTGATGTAGTAAAATTGGTTTGAATTCCACGTTAAATAGAAACTAAAAGGATCGATCCCCTTTGTGCTCAAATAAACAGAACTTTCTGCTTTGTGTTTATCAATTCCAATTTGAGTGATATTTGAGACTTCGAATTTTTCTCATACTTAACAACAATTTGGAGTGTCCACTATATGCAATTTGAGTATTTATTGTTGTTTGATATTATGAGTGAAATCTTCTCGTTGGCTCTACCCATGGATGTAGGCCAAGTGTAGAACCATCCCTGTGCTCTTTATCTCTTTCATATTTTACCTTAATGGAGGAGAAAGTAAACTAACTCTGTGTGCAAAGTGGTAAAAGAATAAATTCAATTAAACATGTTCTATCTAAAATTTGTCTTTTAGAGGTGATGGTTAAATCTTATAGAATTCTTTCCAAAAAAGTGAAGAGAACTTTAAAGCTCAAAACACTATACAAAAGGGTGCATTGCAGAATCCTCTTAAAAATCAATTAGTCACTAATCAAGTGTCTATCTGAATTAACAACTTTATACAACCAACGATTACTAGCAATTTTGGCCTGCAATCCTCCGAACATGTATAAATTTAAAATTTAGTTTGACAATCTGTTTGTTATTGCCACTTAGTTGATGTCAATTAATCAATGCCAAAAGAGTAAGTATACTCATTATTCAATTGTATGTTGTTCCTCGCAGAAGCTATTATCGATGTACTTATGAGGAATGCAATGTTAAGAAGCAAGTACAGCGACAATCCAAAGACGAAGGCGTTGTTGTGACAACTTATGAAGGATTGCACACGCATCCAGTACAGAAACTTAGTGACAATTTCGAAGAAATTCTTAATCAGATGCAAACTTATCTTCCTAATTGATTAATATTGAAGTCTTGATCGAGCATAAGTTAATTGAATTATACGAGTTAGAACACTATAATATGTAATGGATGCTACGCATCGACTATATATGTAGAGTTTATTTTTGTTAATGTGTAATGTGTTTTTAGTAAAAAAAAAAAAAAAGTCTAAAGAAAATTGTACAATAAGTGAGGGCTAAAAATGTAATTTGCAATATGTTTTTAAGCCCCTATTTGATAACTATTATTTGGGGAAAATAGAGTTTCAAATATTAATTTTTAGGAGAATTTGTGGTTAAAAAGTATGTAGAAATTTTTGAATTAACGTGCACAATATTTTAAATGTTTGAAGATAAGAGTCATTAAACTCCAATCGCTTAGAAGGGAATTCGAAAATATGAAGATAAAAGATAATGAATGTATTAAAGAATTTTTCGATATATTAAATGAACTTGTAAATCGAATGAAGTCATATGGTGAGAAGGTTTCAAATGACAAAATAGTCAGTTTGCTCGAAAAAACTGCTCATCTTGTAGCTATGATTGAAGAATCAAAAGATTTATAGAAGTGTGTGGTATAAGTTTTATGCCCTAATTCTAATCAATCTTGGACGTAAACACTTTTAATTTGTTAATCACAAGGAGTTGCGATTGTGAAATACAAATTATATATGATTAAATATTAAATTATCTGTGGTTTTAAGTAATAACGAGACATGAACATCGTTATTACGATTAGACCATCACGTATGATATTTCTCATTTTTGAAGTGAGTAGCTCATCTCACAAGCTAAAATGTATTAACATTTAAATGGACACGTGGATGTTTTGTTATGAGAAGAAAACATTGGAACTGTAGAGAGATTCCATATGGATAAATATCTAAGTATCAGTGGTTAATTTCTAACGTTTGATAGTGAAATTGGTCATTTGACTTGAGATTATCACAGTGTCTTATATGGTATAGTCATGCTTTGATAATGTTGGATGTTTCTTTATCAAGAGTTGCTAATATAACATTGTTTGGATATGTTAAGAATCATATGAAGGTTGTGAATGATCAATACATGATTCGTCACTCCTAGATAGTAAGAGATTGTGATATGCATTTCATTGAGTTAAGTTTATAACAAAATCATTGGCCGATGTATACTCATAAGTCGAAAAGAGTTTTCGACTTCTATTGACTTAATAGTTGAATGAAAGAATGATTGATAATCGAGATTGACACAAATCCATCTCTTTATTGATCGGATCATATTAACGAATGAATTATAGTTTCACGATAAACAAATAAGTTTGATTTTATCATATCACTTGACATTTTCCATAATATATATTGCCTTGATACATTGCTAGTTGTCAATGTGTGACAAAGGATGTGAATTGTCGATAAATTAAAAGGGCGTATTTTAATTTATCAATTCTGATTATATCAAAATAATAATTTACGTCGTTAGGCATCGTAATCGAGAACCTAATGTGTCACAAAAAAAAAAGAGGGAATTAGAATAACGAAATATATTAATTAGTTAATAAGTGTTGGATAATTAATTGATTGGTTTGCTTATTAATGGGCTAAGTTAATAAATTATATTAATTTATTTATTGATCAAGTTTAATTAATTAGTTTATTGTTAATATTGTACTGAGTTAAGTTTAAGGGACAGCTCAAGTCCACTTAAACTTCTATTAATAAGCTGTTAGGATTTGAGAAATATAAATAGAACACACAATTATTATCTTCCTAACACAAGGAAAAAAAATACCAATTCTCTCATTTTTGTTCCTTGTGTAGATTTTTATTGGAGGCTGGACAATTTGATGGTTTTGGATTGCAGAATGTGATTGTTCATTGCAAAATTAACTAAAGATATAATTCTTATCACAATTTTCATCTAAACACATAGCAGATCCTTGATGTTAATTAAAATATTGTTTAATTTTCATTGTACATTTTAAGTAAATTTTCAACACTGATGTTAGAGCCTCATTGTGCATGTTGGAAATTGTTTTGTTCTTATCTTTTTATTGAACTAGTCTATTACCCGTGCAATGGACGGGCAGTGTGGTTACGAAGGTAATGTTAGCGTTGGAAAAAAAATATATTTCTCTCATTTTTTTGGTAGTTTTTCTTAACCATTGTATGCATAATAAAGCTTTTTTTCATACTTATAATAGTCAAGGATTTGAACAAGCTATACTAAAATTATGCGGAGACACGGAAGAAAATTTGAATTTATTATATATATGTATGGAATGAGTTTGTGTAAAATGTAAATAAATAGAATTTTTAGCTAAAAGAAAATGAAATAAAAAAAGGTGCGGGGATCGACCTGACCGGTCAGGTCGAGGGGGCAGAGCCCCTGGTGGGGGCTCGGGGACGCCTCCGAAAGGAATTTTGATTTTCATTTATGTATGGAATTGAATATTTTCTAATGTTTTTGAATTAAATTATTACTAAGTGAAATTATATTTATAGTTATGTGTAAAATGTAAATAAGTAGTATGTTAGGCAAAAAAAAAAATTAAGAAATGGAA
>CAIGRF010206644.1:8911-29210 GCA_903798235.1 Fraxinus ornus
ATATTTAATTAAATATAAAAAATCTTGTATCTATATATAAAATATCTGATTTTTGAACATTAAAACTTAAAATTTGATTTTTGAATTTTGATCTTGAAAAGCAGGGATTCATGTAATTTCCACATTAAATAATGGAACTTGCCATTTTCCCATAACAATTTTTCCAATTGGATTTTGGGCCTTTCATTGTGGTCCCAGTTTCGGAGTACTTTTGAAAGGCCCAAGGGCAAGAAATATGAGATATCATCATCATCATCATCATCTGCATCTTAAGAGAAATTTGATGGGTTTGGCGAGAGGGGTTCTCTCTGTTTGTTCATTTATAATAATTTTTGATATATCTTACTTTTTCGTCATCTTGCTTTATATTCGTTTCTTGTGACACACTATATTCCTACTTCATTCTATATTTTGAGCAATGCTATTCGTCTCTAATAGTAATGTCTATTTAAGTAAAAATGGACCGTCTAATAGAATTGTGATACACTGGATAATAAAAATCATGGAGCTCACTACCACATGGATCAGTAATCACTATTAACTATTTTACACAATTAATATTAATAAGACATACAAAAACAAATCACTGAAATTACAAAAAATTAAAAATCTTAGTTTATAGTTATCAAAAGGTAAATGTTAGTTTGACTCTAATCCTAAAAATTTGCTTAGAAACAAATTGTTGCCCCCATTGTCTTATCATGAATAAGCCTGATTTTTAAAATATATTCAGAATTAGTTGCTTCATTTTTAAAATATAGTTGAAAATCAATATTGCATGAGATTTTGAGCATGGAGGTAGATCATCACTGACAATGAAGGTTGTAATTCGTTTAAGGAAAAAGAAAATCAAAATTATTAACTAGACAATCTATTTATGTTGAAATAATATATTATCTCAGAAAAACACGACCGTGATAAGCTTCATAAATAACATGATCCAAACAGCAAATTCGATGTACATTGAGCATATAACTGAATATCAAAATGAATGGTCCGGTTATGGCTGCCAAACACGAGAGAGCTAGGGAATAACGCGCAGCCAGATCTCAATTTGCATTAATTAAGTATCCCAACGAGGAGCAAAAGCCAAAGGATCCGTTTGGCAGAACTTTTGAAAGTCAAAAGTTATTTTTGATCCTATTTGAATAATTTTTTGGAAGTAAGCAAAAGTATAAGCCCTATCAAACATGCCTAAGAAAACAATGGAGAGAGAGGCACTCAATTATGAACTACAAAATGCAATCATATATTGAGCTCAAAAACCCCAAGTTTTTCCTTCAAGTTGAAGACTTGCGTAGTCAGTACAAAAAACAAACTTGTGTTCGCTATGCATATTTCGTCCCTAAGAACATTTTATTCAAGTAAAAAACTTCCTTTCTTGGAAAGTCTAGTAAAAAACTACAAGTCGGCAAATTTTGATCAGGAACTCCGGGTTCGAGCCATGACCACTACTAACAGGACCATGATTGAGAGGAAAAAAGAAGTTTTCAGCATTTCCTCCAAAGGATTAGTCAACTCCCTGGACTTCTCCCTCTCTCGAGGCTCAAACAACTCGTTCACAAGCTCGGTGATCTTGTCAATCAGTTGCATGATTTTTGCTTTAGTGTTCATGAAAATCCAATTCAGTATGTCCTTAGCTGGTTTGGAATCATCAGAACCCTCAGGTGAAGTTTCTCTCGGACTCTTATCAGCGGGTTCTGTCGATAAAATATAATGAATGATCAGACAAACAAATGAATTATATCGAAAAACTCCAGAAGTAATAAATAACAGACCAGGTCCACCTGCAACCAAGGTTCGACCTCCCCATGGACTCATGGAGCCCCCCTGGTTTCGCTCTTTTTTCTCCTTTGCTTTACATTCCTATTATTTCATTTTCTTGATTCCTTTTCTTTAATAAAAAATAAGAATATAACCGTCTTATCTACAAAATTTGACACATTTGAACAGGAATTGGATGGAGACAGTCCATTGAAACAACGAAGGCAAGGCCACAGATTGGAGACCTCGTCAGCAATTTTCCTATAAATTTGTGCTTCAATAGTGCATATGTTTACCATGAGTTACAGCAATCCTTCGCATACCTTTCTCCTCCCCGTCCATTCATCCGTGGACATCAAAAGAGCAATAAAAACAAATCGCCCAACTATGGAACTCCAAATGTTTCTATAAAAGAAGAAATTCTATATTTTTACGGAATCAAAAGTAACAAACCTTGAAAGAGCGACCCTCTGAACTTCTGAACAACCTCATTGTTCAATACAGCATCCCAAACAGCCTTGTCAGATGATAACGAAATGACCATTTTCTGCACAAATTAAGGGGTAATAAAACTAATTTGACTAGAAATCCAAGGAAAGTTCACAGTATAAGAAAAACATAAATCCAATCTTTTTTGGACAAGATAAAAGATGCATATTGTTTTGAGCAATTCTCAACGGTATTTGGTTCATAGAAGTTTGATTTAGACAAACTTATTAGAAAGTGCAAAGTGAAAAAATGACACAAATGGTCTTACAAAATGCACTGTGCTATCATTTTATTCATTGAAAGACAATCTACCAATAATAATATGCATCCACATTTTATCGTTCTAAATACTTTATGGGCATGTTTGGGACAGATTTTAATCTAAGTCAAAGTCAAACAATCAATATCAACCACATTTTTCATGGATCCCACATCTTTTCAACCACACATTTCAAAAACTTCTATCACAATCCACTTAAAATCTGATTTTCATCTAAATCAAATACCCTCATATATCAATATGTACTAGTCAAAATATGAGCTGCATAAGCTTGTAAAAACCACATGAGGATGCATTTCTAGATATTCGAAGCAATGTAGAGTTGCCATGCATAAATCGATATCTAAAAATTATGAATATTCTTATTGTTCCATGTAGAAAAAAATTACCTTAAGAAATTATGCAAATGTGACATGTTAAAGATATAAATAACAATATCAGTTTAATGTAACACCAAACATCTTATCAGTATCATGTTCGCACTATGATTTTTACAAGATTTTAACTACTATAATCTTTATATTTCTCAAACGAATGGTCACCTTTTTCAGTCATCCATTCATTTCAATGCTACAGAAAGTAAAATGGGTAATTACCTGAACAGAAGGTTCTGTTTGCAATAAATGGAAGGCATCGTAAACTCGGTCAGCTCCATGAGGCTGCAACGTTCTTGAATCAAATAGATGCAATGAGGGCTCAACCCAATCCAACTCAGAGTCGGCTGCAGAAATTTTTTGCCTATATCCTATTGGACTGTTAACCTCATCCTTTTCTAAATCTTGATCAAGTTTTTCCTTTCCGACCGGGCTAAAAACCCTGAAATTAAAAAATCATTTCAAACAATAAACCCAATTAAATTACTATCCAAGAGCGCCAAATTAGTACAGATATTCTATAACAGTTGCCAATGTAAAAAGCAAACAAATGAACTGCATGTATGATTCAACTTACACAGACAAAACTAAGCCTAGTTACGCATCGTGTGAATAGTCAGTTCATGTACAAAGAAACATCTAGACTAAAATATCAGGATTCAGTGCAGTTATAAATTCAATAATACACACAATTAACTGTGAAGAAGTGCAAATCCTAGAATGTTTCTATGCATGCATCATTCTTAATTGATAGGAAAAGTTCATAATAATCTTCTATGGAAAATGAATGTTGGGTACTATTTTATTATAAATAAAATTCTTAACTGTAAGCAATTCAAGAACTCACTGTTGAAGAGCAGATACTGCATGTTGCACTTCATCTCTAGATGGAACGGTTCCAAAGACAAAATCATCAATAAAAACATGCCCTTGTTCATCTTCACTTGAATCCACACACTCCCACTCAGATTCATCGTTCCAGGTAGAAGAAGAACAAGAACCCAAAGCAGCAGTTGCAGCATTAGGTGTAGCAGATACAGGAAGATTGACAAGAGATGAAAAAGTGGAAGAAATATTACTATTATTCCCGGAAGAAAGAGTAAAACCAGACTGTTTTTTCTTGTAAGATTGTCTTGTATTTCTTGGAGTATTTGCACCGGTGCTAGTATTATTACTACTGGCGTGTGAAAAGGGCTCCGGTTGTGAACCGGCGACGCCAGCCCTGAGAGCCCTTTGAACGGTTCTTAGCATTCCGCCTCCTCCACTGCCACCGCCCCTGATGCCACCGCCCATTCCTCTATTGCCACCCCGAATGAGCGGTGCACGTTATATGTTCTTATCTATTACTTGTGGGTGCAAAGCCTGTGACGCTGTCGTAGATTTTTTGGGCTAATCAGTTTTGACGTATTCGAGGTGGATAGGAAGAATTTGGAACGTAGTACGAGTGTACGACGCTTCATCCTTCGGATAATTATCTTCGCAAATCCCAGAAGATACAATGAAGAGTAAATTGCACAACAGGTCACTGAATATTCAACATACTTGTAATTAGGTCTCTGAATCTTTATTTGATGCAATTAATTCATTATAATTTAATTTATGAGCAATCAGATCATTGTTTGGGTTCTATTAACGAGATTGCTGACATATCCATCAAAACTAATGATGTGCCAAACTGCCAATATGTTAGCCAATTTCTCACATGAGTTCATATAAAATTATATTGGAGGTCACTGAACTTTAATCATACTTGCAACCGGTGTGTTGAAAGGTGTAATCATGTCAATGTACTTTATTTTAAGAACAATTAGGCCACCTCATTGGGTGAATAAAGGTTAAAAATTGTAGCGTTTCTTCATATTTCAAAATCGATGTAATTGGAAAGTGAATAAAGGTTAAAACTTGTCGGGTTTCTTCCATCTCTCTAGATCAACGTAATTGGACTTCCCTTTTTTTTCTTTTTTGGATGGTGGGTACTATGTTTAACTTTTTAATTTTTCTCCCTTTTTTGGTATTTAGGGCTTGTTTGATTGACCATTATTTTTCATGAAAAATGGAAAACAAATTCCAACTTCCACTTTTACTCTGTTTGATACACATTTTTTTCTCATGAAATTCATTTTCTTGGTTTGGCTCACATGTCCACATTTTCCTTGTTTTTGTGGAAAATTAATTTCCACCCAAATTCATTTTTTTTCCACCCAAATTCCACATTTACAATCAAACGAACCTTTATTTATTTTTTGTTTACTTGAGTCTAAGGGCAATATTATTTTTATACATTACTTCACCATAAATTTTTAATAGAAATTGTTAGTAAGGATGAATCTTACTAATAATAAAAGGTTGGGGAGATGAAGGGATATAAATTGAATAAGGATGAAATCGATACAAAACAAAAATGTTGGAGGCTCAGAGTGAATTTTACCCAAAAATAAAAGAGAGCGTATTCTCCTTGGAACCTTGTTTGACATAAGAGCAATCATGACTATTGATTTAAACAATACTTATTCAAATTAACACAATGTCAAATTCAACGTATACAACTAATTTAATTGGGGGAAGAAAAAGAATATTTTACGTGTGCATGTAAATATTTTTTTAGGTTGTAAATAATATATTTATTAGTGAATATGTTTTACCTTCGGCCCTAATTTTTATTATCATTGTATCTATAATTATTTTCTATAAATATTGGGGTTTGTTTTTAATAAAACATACAATTCTATTAACTTTTCTTTTATTTTCTCATTTTTTTTAGATTATAACATGTTATCAGCACAAAATTCTAACCAATTAAGTTAGCAAATTTTATTTCTCTTTTGCTTTCAAATTTTTAGGCAGTTGAGATATAATTTTTTTTTTTCTTCAATCAAAGAAAGATAAGAAGTTATAGCGAATTGAGTTTACAAAGAACAAAAAAAAAAGCTCTTTTAATCTGATCAATGAAAATGTAAGTATTCTTTTAACTTTAAATTATATAACAAACCGATATAGTTATTCGATTTGATATATCAATTTAACTATATCAATTTATGATAGATAAATATTTGTTTGAATATAATTTTTTTCGTTCAATATTCCAATACAATATAATTCTTGAAAAGAAAGAATATAAATCAGTGATCCAGAAGAATATTGTAGTGTTACTTAAAAGGGAATATTAATATATTTGTATATTTTATTGCTCTTGAAGAAGCACAATATAATTATTAATATTCCAGAAAAATATTAATAGTATATATGTTCATTACAAATATTTTATTGTTACTCCGACATAGAATAACATTATAATTGATATTTTAGAAAGAATACTACTTGTTCATAAAGCGTATGTAGTACAATTTCAATATTCAAAAAGAATATTGACTCGATGTTCCTGACGAATCATGACTTAAATTATATTTGTTCTAAACGAATACGATGTCGATGTTCTCGAAGAAATACAACCAACGTTATATAAAATATGCCAGAAAAATATTACATTGTTGCTCATGTAGAGCACAAAATTTAATATTATATTGCTTAGCTCGAAAAGTAGATCAAATCGTTAATGTCAATATTTTAGAATAATATTGTATTTATACTCTTGAAAATTATATATATATATATAACTTAATGTGAAAAAAATTTCTGTTGATGTTCTTGAAGAAACACAACCCAACTTCAAAAATATTCAAGAATAAATTATTTTGATATTCTTGAAAAAATCAAAATCTTATACAAATCAATATTTTAGAAGAATATTTGATTATATTTTAATTATTCAGAGGTAATTATTTTTATTGCTCATGAAAAAGCACATCTATGCAAAGAATACATGGCTCTTGAAGAGTTAATATTTTTAAATAATAGTTTGTTATTACTCCTGAAGTAGCACTCTATTGTTTAATTATATTCTAATTAGATTTTACTTGCTCAAAAAGAATACAATTAAATACGATCTAACATAAATTATGTTTTTACTCCTAAAGATTAAATTCTTGTATAATTTATTATAATAAAATGTGATTGTTGTTGAAAAGCATGAATTATATTTTTCAATATTTTCAGAAGAATATTAATATATTGCTTTTGAAAAAGCAATAATAAAATACAACTTGCTCTCGAAGTAACAAAATATTTTGAAAAATATATCATATGTGCAATTTATGAATTTTTGTTTATCGTTGAAGGAAAACATACAATTCATGTCATATAGACATTGATTCTTATATGATTATATCACAGTTAAATCATTTTTTCGAAAAGTAATTATGTCTTTTGTTTGATTGAATAGTTATTCAAATGACAAACTTTGTATTGAACCGAAGTTCAATAACTCTAATATTTTACTTTTGACATGTCCAACTAGACCATCACTAGATTCATAATGATACAAAATGAGAATTCAAATTAACATTTAACCGAAGAACCCGAAGATTCTTCAACCCAATAAATTCCTATATATTATTTGTTCTTTTTATTGAAAATTGATCTTTAATCGTCACTAGTTAAAATAAGGACTGAATTTCCTATATTTCTGAAATTAATTAAGGTGATATATGGGGTCCATCATCCTCCACATAACATCTAAATATTATTTGTATCTAATAGATTTGATACATATGTCAAATGATTGTATGGTGTTACAACCTGAAACTTGCGAAATTATTGCTCAAATCTTAAATTATGAGCATAATTTTCAGATTATACAATTAAGACGGTCTGTCATGTTAATGCTAGTGATCCTAAATCTCAATTTTTTAACAAGTGTTAGATGATATATTGATAAATGTTTTAAAACTATTGCTTGTTAAACGCCTCTAATTAGTTTAATTGAGAGCAAAGTACTTCTCATTTTTATTTAGTAAATACTATCATGTATCATGTCAACATTATAGTTTTCCTTGTTGTAATTGACTTATGGTCAAAACTTAATTTTTTCATCTAATTATTTTTATAGTGCATTATATGTAAAATTGATATATCACAATGCACTAAGATGAAAAGTAAAGAATGCAAATAATAAATATATTGTTTGAATCCTTGTACAATATCTCAAGATATTATGGGTGATATTTTATAACGCAGTAAAAATTGATTGTCAATTTGATTGGACAATTTTCTCAGCATTAGGTAAGGAATTAAGAAATTGAAAATAATGAACAAATACATCATTATCTAAATCCTCGCAAAAGATATTTCGAACCAAAAGTTCAAAAGATAATTTATTTAGATGCATTTACTGATCAAAGATATCAACAATATCTCACACCAACTTTAAACGCTCTAATTTCAACTAGCTTCTTGGAGGACAATTTGTTAATATTAAATTTGATAAATTTATGGCAGTTTGAAGCGTGATAATATTCAATTCTAATATAATATTTTCAAACAAAAATTGAGCAATTAGCAAAGATGGTTTCATTGAGAATATATATACTCTTGATGAGTATTTAGACATAACTTATTATAAAACCTAGAAGAGATTTAGGTACATGAAATATTGAAAATTGGGATATCTCTATAAGTTATGTCGTTATGTAAAAGAAATAAAATCGAAAACGAAAAAGTTGTTGACAATACTTTTGCACATACTGTATTGCATCATATTATGAAAAGTGGGGAATCAAAATAAATTCGTCGAAGCATATTGATCAAATAAATAATGGCCAAATAAAAGGATGCAATCCAAGCAAAATTGAATTTACTAGAGAAACTAGTAGTTTTTGGATCTACAGTCTAGACATCTAAAGGCGTATACTTATGCGAAATGCAAATGGAAAAAGTAAAGTCGTAATATGAAATGTACGACTGTTCATATAATAAATGTGATTATAGTCGACTTATCCTATATAAATTTAATACTATCCTTGAAGATTTAGCCCCTGTTTGTCCCACATTATTTTTTTCATTCGTATTCTTCTACTCATTTTCAACCACACATTTCTCAATAAAATAATATTTTCCATCACATCAATAACTTTTCCTTCTTTTTCGACCACATATTTTTCATTACATCACTTCAAAAAAATGCATTCTTTTATTTTAATGTGCACCAAACATAATATGCTAAAGCATTATTCAAGTGACATTATCACGTGGAAGAGTAAATACACGTACTATTTTTCCTTGACCAATGTTTTGTCTCATTGGATTTTCCTAATAAGTTTTTTAATGAAACAATTTTTATAGCGTACTCAAAAGAATAATATACTATTTTTCTTTCATTAGGATTTTTATCACAAGGTTTTTCATAATAAGGTTTTAATGAGGTATATACTTTGTGTAATTAATGTGTATAACATACGAAACATTTACCTTCAAAAAATTCTTTATGCAGAAGAATGACGACATTGATGTTTAACAAATTCGCTCAAGTAACACAATTTTTTTTTTTTTTTATTACCATTGTATCCATAGTACTTCCATATAAATACGAGGTTTTGATTTTTAATAAAACACACCATTCTATTCACTTGTCTTTTATTTTCTCTTTTTTCTCGTTTACAACATTTTAAACTTATTTAGGAGGGATATTTTAGAATCCTTTTTCCTGAACATTTAGTGCTATTTGTGGAATTCTATCTTTTTTCTCGTTTACAACATTTTAAACTTATTTAGGATGGATATTTTAGAATCCTATTTCCTGAACATTTAGTTCTATTTGTTGAATTCTCCAAATTTAGTGATCAGGCAACAAGGCCCGGTCCAATTCCTTTACACAATATAAACCTAGTCACTAAAACCCTAATCACTTCCTCGTTAACATTCAGCCGAGGCACAACAACAATGGGTAAACCATTCTCTCTCTGTCCCTAACTAGAAATCACTTATCAATACATATATTATACGTATTCACTTTCTATGTAGATTATTTTATTGGTTGCAATGAATTCACAGGGGCTTATACTTATATATCGGAGCTATATAAGAAAAAGCAATCGGATTTGATGAGGTTCTTGCTTAGGATCCGCTGCTGGGAGTATCGTCAGCTTCCCGCAGTTGTACGTATCACCAGGCCTACCCGACCCGACAAGGCTCGCCGCCTTGGCTACAAGGCTAAGCAGGTACATCTTTGATCTGTAATTACTCTTTTCTCAGCGTAATCGATATTTCTCTATTTTTATGTCTGAATATAAAAAAGGCTGGATTTTTTTAATTTATTGTTGTATCTAGATTTTGAACAATAATTTTTTAGGAATTTATGATTATTTTTTTGGCTTCTAGTTATGCTTTGCAGTTTTCTGTGTTCTTTTGGCGCCTGTGCCATTTATGGCTGTTAAAGGGTCTCCATTTGAAAAGTGCATAAGAATGGGGGATTATGGTGTTGTGAATAGCTTGGTTTATGTTAATTTGAACTGGCTTAACATTTTGATTCTTACACTCTTAGTCTTTATGGTCAAATTCATGTTGTCATCTATGATTCCAACTAGAGATTAGTTATATTTTTTTGAACCTACAATTGCTTTTTTTTTTAGAGAATTTAATATAATATACCGACAATTGCTTTTCTCATCTGTGTCAAACATATTAATTAACTAATTTTTGGATGCACTTGTAATGTTCATGCTTCTTGGTGTTTTATTGGTATTCATTTTAGTGACTGAATGTTACCTTCAGGGTTTCGTGATCTACCGTGTACGTGTGAGACGTGGAGGAAGGAAGAGGCCTGTTTCCAAGGGTATTGTGTACGGTAAGCCCACCAACCAGGGTGTTACTCAACTAAAATTCCAACGCAGCAAGCGCTCAGTTGCAGAGGAGCGTGCTGGAAGGAAATTGGGTGGACTTAAGGTTCTGAATTCGTACTGGATCAACGAGGTTTGGATCAAATTTTTCTGGTTTTAATCTTTATTTTAATATTGTTATTGATGTTTTGTTTTGGACTCAGTATAATATATGCTGTAAGCATTCTATTGGTAAGTGGTAAGAAGTAGGCTTTTCAATTTCAATAAAGGCTGGATGACCTTGAATCTTTGATTACGCAGCTTGATTGGTTGATCTTTTCATATCACTACTATGTTTAAAGGGTGTATAGTGTTCACATTGCTTCACTTACCCACAAACTCACATCGATTTAGTATAATTAAACCAAATAAAGAATATAATCAAAATATTTATGCAAGGTGGTGCTCTACATTTCTTTTCCGCTAATCAAATAAAGAGTATTGAAGTTCTTAGTGGCTTGTATATCATTTCAAGTAGCATCAGTCTTCATGTTCTTGGAAGCCATTTGGTAATTGTTGATCCAACGCAGGATTCTACGTACAAGTACTTTGAGGTTATATTGGTTGATCCAGCTCATAATGCAATCCGTAATGACCCAAGGATCAACTGGATCTGCAATCCAGTTCACAAACACAGGGAGCTTCGTGGACTGACCTCAGCTGGAAAGAAATACAGGGGTCTCCGTGGAAAGGGCCACTTGAACCACAAAGCACGTCCATCAAGAAGGGCTACCTGGAAGAGGAACCAGATGCTTTCCCTTCGTCGTTACCGTTGATCCTCGTGACAATTTTGGTTCCTATTATTGCCTATATTCTGGTAACAGTTGGAGTGTTTTGTTGTGGAAAGTTGTTTCAGTATATTACGTTGAACGTGTCAAATTTTTAAGAGTCAATGACATCTGAATTTCGTGCTTGTAACTGGGTATTAGTACTATTTCCTCTAGATATTTACATTTATGTTAGAAATGGTGCATGTTCTTTCACATATTATACAATTTTGTTACACCGGTTTGAGATATGAAGTCATTTGAATTTTATAGAAATCTGCAATTTTAGAGAAAAACAACGTTCGTCTTTTCTCGATGTTAAATGGGTTTTTTTTTTTAAAATGAAGTTTGCATGTTTGGGTAACTACGTGTTGAACATTTTCAAATTATCAGTCATAACAAAAATTCGACGTAATTTATCTTATGCACATGTTTTTTGACTAGTAGTTTTAGAAATTTTAAAAAAATGCAAAGGAACACAGCATTTTGTATCTAGACAGAAAGCTTTCAGTAGTAAGCGCTAATTAACCATTTTTAGAGTCTTGTCTTAAAAATACAGAGTTCATTGAATCTAGACAGCAATATTAAGTGCATTTTTAGGAGTGCTTCAAGTATTTATACAAGTAGTGGATTTTATAGAATGTGTGGATAAGTGTAGTACGATGTGAGCTTTACTGAATGTGTAGGTAAAAAATAGGTTTAATTGGCTTAAATGATAATTTTAACCGTGTTTGAGTCACATTATTTTGGAAGAATGTATTTTGAAATAGTAGATTGATGAAAAATATTATTTTATTGAAGAATGTGTAATTGAAAATGAAAATGAAAATTTTAATGTGTACCAACACGAGTAAGCTTTGACAAACAAGGAAATGAGATGATCCATCAAATTTGTCACTAGCTAGTGTTGTTCAATTAGAGTATGTTTTGTTCATTTTGTTGAACATGGTTAATGGAAAGAGATGAGCAATAAAACTTGTTAGATGTTATATTTTAGGTAACAACCGTTTTATCAACATTTAGCCTTCATCTTGACCATATATATACACGTACAAAATCCTATTTCTAAATGCAAAATATTGTCTTGGAGTGTGTAGGTTGATGAGTTGAATGCTAGTTCAAGAGAACTCTCAAATTTTCCGTTACTGAGAATATAAAAGAAAATCACTTCTCCTATACCAATCCCCACAATTCGAAGCTGAAATTAAAAGGAAAAAAAGAAAAAGAAAAAAAAGAGGAGATACAAAACAACTCATACATATTAACATTCAGTTGTTGGTTTTTTTGCCTCATATATGTCTCTACCATCAACCACCCCATCACCACAGCCACCTCCGCCACTCCCAGGAAGTTTCCGCTTCGGCTTGGCCTCTTGCAACATCGACACGACATCCCTCATCGACGGCCGGTCTGCTGGATTCTGACTTGTGCATAGCAATGCAACCCTAAGAAGTAACATCATTTCTTCCCTTACCGAGGAACATGCTGCACCCGCATTTTTATCTATCACATCATTTACACCGTTCTTTATCTTAATCTTGGACCTAACCCAATCTACTATACTATTTCCATCACCAAATTCTGTCTCCACAGATTGTTTTCCAGTCAAAATTTCCATCAGTACCACCCCATAGCTGTAAATATCACTCTTCTCATCAACTTGTAACGTATAAGCATATTCTGCAAAGCAGAAAACAAATTTTTTTGTTATATCTTGAGCCAAAGAAATAAGGAAAAAGTTTACAAGCCCATAAAATGTTTTGACTTCTGATGACAAAGTTCAAATCTTGCAAACTCTAATTGACGAAATCTTAGTGGGTCCACATATAAGAAAAGTGAGAATTGTAGGAAAAGAGCACTGCAAGCCCAATAGTGGGCAATGCACTGAAACAGTAGTAAATCATGGCGACAGAGAGGAAAAAAAAGAATAAAATAGGCTGTGCTCCACCACGCTTCTCGTATACTCTAGCATGCACATAAAGCGAGTGTGAGTAGTAGTGGTGGGGTGCCCTTGCACCTCCCATGTACCATGGCTATAATCCGAAACTTAAAATGAAAATTGATCTACTAAGCAACGTTATATTTAAGAAAGATGATGTGTCATATCAATTTAGATCAAATAAGATAATTATGTGGGATCCTTTTTTCGTGTCACTTGAGATTTTAAATCGCTAATGATAGATAAAATTATTCATTCAAATTTAATTTTCAAGGATCCCAACACTCGCTTGACTTGAATTAGACGGTAAAATTTCCATTTCCACATACAACAATTTTATTTATTTATTATTATTTTTATTATTTTTTGTAAGATCACTTTCTTGGTGCCTAAAGAAACATAAACCATACCTGGGGCAATGTAGCCGTAGGATCCGGCAATTACTGACATTGATTCATTGCTTTGAATTAGCTTAGCCACGCCAAAATCGGCCACACGAGCCTCCATCTCACCATCTAAAAGTATGTTACTAGGTTTGAGATCGCGGTGCACGATGACCGGATCACAATCATGATGGAGATAACATATTCCTTGAGCGACCCCTAGTGCAATCTTGTACCTAGTGAGCCAATCGACCACCAAATTACTGCCCTTGTTTTTGCAATGCAACAGGTCATCCAAGTTTCCGTTAGGCATGTACTCATAGAGCAACATGGTACATTGATTGTTGCTACAACATCCTAACAATCGAACAATGTTTCTATGTCTCACATTGCCTAAAACTTCCACCTCGGCCAGCACTCCCCTCCTCTTCCTAATCGTCTCCTTGTTCTTCCCCCCTAGCTTCTTGACGGCTATGGTCTCGCCACCTGGCATATCGGCCTTGTACACGATCCCAGTGGAGCCCATCCCAAGGATTTTATCGGTCATGTTTAGACACTCTAGTACATCGTCAGCTGTGAAATTCAATCTTTGAAATGCTGTCAATTTCCATGGCCCGATGTCTCGTTCATCACACAATTTGTGACCATATTTCGCTTGGAAACACCTGCTACCAACAACCAGTATGAACAGTCCAATGCCAAATGCTGCTGCCATGATCCAAACAATTGCGCCGGCAGTCTTCTTAGGCTGCTGCTGGACTTCCATTGTGCCGCCAGATAGTTCATCTTTCCGGCATGGCTTCTTAAGAATGCCTCCACATAGACCTTCATTCCCAGAAAACAACGATGGATGGAGACTCGAAAATGCTGATCCAGAGGAGGGGATAGGTCCAGTGAGCTGATTGTATGACACGTTGAAATTCTCCAAAGTGCTACAATTATTGAAATTTGAAGGAATTGCCCCTGTGAGAAAATTATGTGACAAGTCAACATCAGTGATGGAAAGAAGTGTAGATATCTCCCAGGGAATAATTCCTGTAAGTGAATTTCGACGTAAATTGAAGAAAATGAGCTTTTCACAATGGCCAATATCCCATGGAATGCTACCACTAAGATCATTTCCATCTAAATAAATCTTGTAAAAACTTCGACAACCGATGAAGTCTGGAATAATGCCATTGAGTTTGGCTGAACTAGCTAAGAAAATCTGTAGACTCGGGGCACTCCAGATGGTATCAGGCAATGCAGAATTGAACGAATTATCCGATATATCCAAGAACTCCAACTTTGGAGCATTGCCAAGATCCTTTGGAATTGGCCCTGAGAAGTTGTTGCTGCTTAAATCTACATATGTGAGATTAGGCAGGAAGCCAAATCCAAAAGGTATCGACCCATTAAGCTTGTTGTTCTGAATCCTAAAACGCAATAAGGCAGTGCAATTTGCCAGGGAAGAAGGAATTTCACCAATGAACTGATTTGCGAAGAGAACGAGTTTTATCAGGTTTTGACCGAGGCAAAGATTTGGAGGGATTGGTCCAGACAATGAATTTGTAGAGACATCAAGCCTTTGTAACTTTGCATTTGAACCTAATTTCTGTGGCAAGATTCCTGAAAATGAATTGTTCCAGAGAAATAAGTTTACCAGGTTGGGAAGTTCACCTATACCTTGAGGAATTTCGCCTGTCAAATTGTTGCGCATCAACGACAGATTGTATAGCTGTTTTAAACCCGAAAACTCACTTGGTATTTCGCCTGACAGGTTATTATCTGATAAATCAAGAACCTGGAGAGATTTCAATTGAGCTAAACTCACCGGAATAGAACCCGAAAAGTGATTCTTGAAAAGCAGCAATGTTTCCAGTTTATTCAATTTGCTCAACTCATCTGGAATCTTGCCTGATAAATTGGCAGCTGAAATATCAAGATACAGTAAATTTGATAAACCAGAAAATTGCCCTGGAATTCCACCAGAGTACACATTGTATCCCAATTCTACATGCTCAAGCTGATTCAAGAAGCCTAACTCAGCAGGAATTGGACCTGTCAAGGCATTTCCTTGCAAGTACAGAGATTTCAATTTCCAAAAGCTGCCAAAACTTGTAGGGATTGTACCATTAAAATAGCTCCCTCCGAGGTTGAGGTACTCGAGATTCTTGAGAAAAACGAGTTCTTTAGGCAAAGATCCTGTGAAATTGTTGCTATATGCATTAAAGAAAATGAGAGACTTGAGTCCTGAAATTCCAGGTGGGAAAGTTGAATTGAACAAATTGTGACTGATGTCTAGTGTTTTGAGGTTTGGCAATTCAAAAATGGCAAGCTGAAGAGGACCATCCATGGAATTTTTACTTAAATTTAAGTGATGCAAATGAGACAAGTATTTAATATCATTTGGTATGGGGCCTGAAAGGCTCCTCCCTGAGAGGTCCAAATATGTGATTTGGTTGGTTCTACGGTCACATTTGATGCCTGACCAGTTGCACCATATGGGCTGGTATCCAGGCCTGGAGAAGGCAGTTGAAGGGTCCCAATCATGGAATGTGCTGAGAGGATCTCTGAGGGATGATTTTATTGAAAGAAGGGATATAAGTTGGAGAGGCGGCGTCGAGACGGTTGCTGCGGCAGCGGCGGTGGAAAAGACTAATGAAAATCTAACTAGAACCAAGAAAATGGAAAATGAAAAAACAGAAAGAAGATTCATGGTTTTGGAATTGTAGAGGTAGTAATGGTTGAGAAATATTTTGTGTTAAGACAAGTAAATTTAAGGAAGGGAAGGTTTTGATGATGGTTGGCTTTGCTTTTTTGGAGTGCTGTGTGCAGATAGTATTTCATGATGATTGTAGAGAGAGGAAGAGACAGAAGGAGTGATACACACACATACATATAGAGAGAGAAACATCAAACAAGAAACAGCCATATTTCATCATCTTCTTCTAAATACTTCTATTTCTAACATACAGACAGACAGAGCCACACACAATACTGCATAGTAAGAAGAAACTGTTTGTTTCTCTCTCTCCTATATATATATATTATTTTTCCTTAAATTTCTTTAAGTCTTTTTCTTTTTTGTTCTTTCCACTTTTCATCATTCCTTGTTTCCTTTATCTTTGGCCCAGTTTCCAGCATTTTGATATATATGGGGCAATATAAGGCACTGTTTTTTTGTAGGATCCAAGAAAGTGATAACAAATTCCCACCATTACCCCTCAAGTCTCTTATTCTTGGAACATTTTTTTTTCTTCTTTTCCTTTCTTTTTCTTTGTGCAGCATTATGGGATCAATGTCTCTTACTAAATATCAATTTGATTGAAAGTGAGGCCCGGTCGGGAAGGAAGTATTAATGTTGATTTTCAAATCTTGTACAATAGAATGCGATACAATGATATTAAAATAAAAACAAAAAAAAATTGAACATGTTGCTAATTTAATCAATAGATAGTGATAATAATAGAGCAATTTTGTCCTCGCAAGAGTGAACAAAAACAACTTAATTCTACATTGTGTGCAAATTAGCAATCATAGCTAATATTTGGTGCAAAAAATTATAAATGAAAATGTGTGAACGTGTGTTTATCAAAAGTCCACTATTGGTAAATAAGTGATGAAGAATAACATTGTTATGCAAATTGTTGTCAAACGACCTCTCAGACGATGATGTAAGTATTGCCCAAATGATTGAAATTGTATATCGACACCACAATTGTCTAAACCAATCATATAATCTACTTGGGCCATTTGAAGCAACCTAATTAAATTAGTACTACTCATGGCCCAACCCAAAACTTGGATGGCTTTTATCTAGTTGACTGCCCACCTATTTATAACCCTAAAAGTCCATACCTAACCCCTTTTATATGTGATGCCCGTTACTGTTGCCATTAGTGTGAAAATTTGGGCAGCCATGTATTAAGAGAAAAACACCGTCCCCTGTTTTGGCTTCGTGCTTTCTTTCTTGGCTTTGTGCATTACAGTGCTCTATTTTTCTCCCTCTTCCTTAGCTTTTGTGGCTGATCCTTTGAGGCTACAACATTCTTCACATAGTCCTTTGTGGGCAAATCGTAGAGCAACCGTTTGGGTGGTATTTGGGTTTGTGATTTGGTTGGATAATTGTGGTCGATTACTTCAATATTGAGCCCAGATCTTTGGAGTTTTGGAGTCCCTCCTTCAACATTTGGTATCAGAGCGAGGTTGGTGTGAATCCCGGTGAAAATCGACGGAAAAGAAGAAAGATGATTCGCGATTTTCAAAAGAACCGAATCTGCTTCTCTCGATTCCGACCAAACCAGTGACNTTTTGGAGTCCCTCCTTCAACATTAGGTATCAGAGTGAGGTTGGTGTGAATCCCGGTGAAAAATCGACGGAAAAGAAGAAAGCTGATTCGCGATTTTCAAAAGAACCGAATCTGCTTCTCTCGATTCCGACCAAACCAGTGACCGATCGGAATATCTGAGGCCATATTTGTGTCCTGCCGGCTGAGGCGCATCCGGGAGTGGTGCGCATGGTGTAGAAGGCTACCGACGGCGATGGCGGCGCTGGGGGCGCGTGGAGGCTGTTCTCGACCAGCTCTCTTCAAGCAGTTTACTTATTTTAGTTTTTTGAACGTATTGATATTATTGTTTTCGTGTTTTCAGGTTATGCAAGAAAATTTGGACGATTCTGCCCTTGGTGGGTTGACGGTCGCAAATGCTATACATTTACTGAATTACTTTAGGCCAAAAATTGCGGTCCTAAAGCAGTAAATTAGCATCTCTCGTAATTTACGGACTCAGACAGGTCCGCTCTGGTAAATTGGCTAATCCTGTTTAAATTTTAGCACTAGCGCGTCATCGTGTGTGGTGACAATTGGATGGGGTAACCATTGCATGTACTAAAAAATTAAAAATTAGGAATTACTTGCTCTTCGTTACTACATGATTGAAATTGTTCATTTGATAAATTGCAGCATATTATATTTTGTAATATATCGTGAGCGAAACTGTTTACTTGACATATCTCTTGTTGCACTGTTAAGTTATTAGAATACCTAGACCTTACCTTGAAAATTCCATTGATCTAAGATCGTGATTCTTATGAAACCCTGAGAATCTAAAATAGTGTATATTTGCAAACCTATGTCTACTTTGTGTGGTTTAATTGTGATTTTGTATTTTTGATTGATTAATTAAAAATGACAATGCACAATTTTGATTTGAAAATTTTTAACAAAAAATGTGATTTTTCTATCTGGCAACAAAAAAGAGAGCTATTTTGGTTCAATAAAAGGTTTCAAAAGTCATTGATGACAACTTTCTCGCTAATTTTTCAAAAAAATAAAAAGAAGAAGTCGATGAGCTTGCTTATACCTCAATTATTTTACACTTGACTGACTCAGTTTTGAGAAAAGTGGGTAAACCGGAAATCATTAAAGAACTTTGAAAATATTGGAAGACTTGTATTTGCTCAAATCTACTCCAAACAAGCTTTACTTACTTGAGCGTTTTTTTAGTTTCAAAGTGAATTCTTCAAAAGATCTTGTGACAATTTAGAAGTGTTTAACAAACTTGTTCAAGATATTGTTAACTGTGGAGAGTCAATGTCTGAAATGTTTAAGGCTATTATTTTGCCAAATACTGTACCTGATACTTATAAGGAAGTAAAAAAATACTTAAGTATGTTAGAGACACATTGACGCCTGAATTGTCGTTGACTCCTTAGAAGTAAGGAGATGGAGATTAGAGCTGAAAAATATGATAGAAAAAGCAGTGAGATTCACATGATGAGTGGTAGACCTCAATTTAAGCAAAACATTCATGATGGTTACTAAAATAGTGGCGAGTCTAGTTGTAATTGAAGTAGAAGGAAGTGCAATGGTAGGCCTAGATCCAAATCTAGGACCAAAGTTAAGAAATGCTATGGCTATTAGAACATGGGGCATTTCATAAAGGATTACTATAAATAGAAGAATAAGCAGAATGGTAAAGACAGAGATGAGGTAAATGTGTTGTCTTCTATTTCTGATAATTGTGATGGTGAGGTCTATATGATTAGAAGTCCTGTTGCTTATCACGTTGAATCAAATTTAACTGCCAACTCTTGTTTACATGAATGGATACTTGATTCTGGTGTATCTTTTTACGTGACATCACAAAAAGATTGATTTGAAAATCTGCATGAATCAAATGATGGACATGTTATGTTGTGTGACATTCTGCTTATAATGTTGTTGGCATTAGTGAAATTACTTTAAAGTTTGATACTGGCTTTGTGCATACTTTAAAAGTTGTTAGATATATCCCTGAATTGTCTAAAAATTTAATTTCGGTAGGTAGACTTGAGAAAGCTGACTTCACCGGTAAAATTGAAAATAGAATTTTGAAATTGATTAAGGGTGCACTTGTCTCTATTAAGGGAATTATGAAAAATGATATTTACATAACTATTGGCGAAGTGATAAGAGGTTTAAACTCTTCTATCTCTTCGGCTAAGGTCGATCACACACAAAAATGACACAATATACATTAAAGGGATTATTAAGCTTCTTAATGAAAAATGTGCTTTTGGAAATGACTGTGTGTCTGATTTATCTTTCTGTGACCATTGTGTGCTTGGTAAACA
>CAIGRF010206727.1:12467-28933 GCA_903798235.1 Fraxinus ornus
TCCCAAAATTTCAATACAACCTAACTATATAGATTAAAACAATAAAGGGCTTGGGCTAGCCCACAATAAAACAAGCCCAACTAAATAATAAATCCAAATACATAAAATAAAAGGCCCAAACCATGACAAAACTCAAGAAAGGTTACTTCGCCATACAAGTAATCTCAGGTAAGGGAGATTTTACTCATAGCTAATCAACTACCATTTCCTTTTTTTCGTGAAAAGGGACAAAAAAAAAAAAAAAATCATTGCTCCTGCATTGTGCTATCGGTGATTGACTTGGCTAACTAGTTTTTTGGTGCGTCGGCCTTTAGTTTTTCACTATGGGTGGAACCTATATAAAAAGTGTACAAAGTTAGTTCATTCCAGAAAACCTTGACATATTGGCTTGCCCCATCGTCTAATTTATTCCTAGTAGTCGGCCTAGTTTTTGAATGAAATAATTGTATTACTTCTACTCAAAAAGTTCTTCGTCTTAAATCTGATGATAATGAATATCAGACATTGATGGTGCAGATTCCTTAATAAAGCTGTCATAATCGAAAAAAACAATAATCAATCAGCAGAAGGGATAAAATTGTTGGAAGTAATAACCCACAGAGACTAGCCACAGTGATCAAAGCAGAGGACACAAAACTCCTTCATTAAAATTTGGATTATGTATAGCACTCAGGGGCGGCAGATCTGTTCAAATCCGTAACTTTAATCAAATTCTCAGGATTTAAACTCGCATCGGTGATTTTCTTCAACTTGGGCAAGCATTTTTCCGATGGTTCTTCGCAGCAACTCGTTTTTTTCCTCCTCCCGCCAAAACAGATCACAAAGAAATTACTGGGCCACTTTCCTCCGTCGCACTCTCTCCGAATAACAATAAAAACTTCAATGCCACTTCCCTTATAAATGACACTTCTTCAGCCCAAAATAATGAAAAACGAGAACAGAAAAGCATAGTATCAGTTTCACCACCACCGCATCAGTCGCCGACTCAGGCGGTGAAAATGATGGGGGTGGTGGATGAGAATGGGGTGATGGCGGAGGATTTTGAAGTGGGGGGGGTATGATACGGAGGTGGTAAAGAATGGGGGGAAGGCAAATGATACGGCGGATTTGGAGAGTGGTGGCAAAGGGGATATGGTTAGAGTTAGGTTTAACAAGTTTCAGCTGTGCCCAGAGAGTAGGAGTACTTTCCCTGTTTGGACAACGAGGAGGCAATTAAGAAGTTGAAATCTACATAGAAAGGGGAAAATTTTGAGCGTCATTCCCCTGAAAAGGGCAAGGAAATGAATTGCTTGGTCCCGTCTCCTAAAGGATATCAAACGCCCATTCCCTGGCCCAGAGCTTTGACGAGGTAACTTATTGTCTTCAAGGATAAGATCTGTTTTTGGTGTTTTAGGTTGTGTGTTGAAGAAAGTGGAGGATTTGATTGAATGTTACAATGTTCTTTTGTGGGAATGCAAATAAGATGTTATTTCTTGGAGTTTGTACTGAAACTTAGGCCTATTTGTGTCCCATTTTAGGAGAAAAAATAGAGTTTTGAATAATATTTTTTTGGAGAATGTGTGATTGAAAAGTAAAGTAATTTTATTGGTTTGTGTGTAGAATATTTTATTGAATGAATATGTGGTGGAGATTGTTTATTGTAGCAAACAATATTTGAAAAAATAAATGACAAACAGGGTTTAGTAATTGTATACAGAAATGGGTATGATTACTTGTTTTTTCTGCAAAAATGTGACTTAAGTGTTATTTGTGGCTAGTTTCAAATATAAAAGTAAGATTAAAAGCTATAATTGGTATAACATGAAAATGCAAATGATTCGAATGATAATGTGTTTTCATGGTGAAATGGTAAAATTAGAATATTTATTAACCAGTTTATGGTGTTTTTGTGGCCTTTCCTTGTAATAACATCCAGGTTTGGTTTAGCAACGTTCCTCATGCACGTTTAGCTGAGGATAAAGGGGGTCAAAATTGGATCACTATAGACAAGGACAAGTTCAAGTATCCTGGAGGAGGCACACAATTTATACATGGGGCAGATCAGTACTTGGATCGGATTGAGAAGGTGTTCCTATTGTTTTGATTAACATTAACTGCTAGTACTGTAAAGTACAGAATGAGCTTTGACTTTTCTAGTTTCGATAATTGTCTAGATGATCCCTGAAATCGCATTTGGCTGCCATACCCAAGTAGCTTTGGATGTTGGCTGTGGTGTGGCAAGTTTTGGTGCATATCTATTGTCACAGAATGTTACCACCTTATCTGTAGCTCCAAAAGACGTTCATGAGATCAAAATTCAATTTACGCTTGAGCGTGGTGTGCCTGCAATGGTGGCGGCTTTTGCAACACGACAATTACTGTATCCAAGTCAAGCATTTGACTTGATACATTGTTCAAGATCTAGAATCAATTGGACTCGAGATGGGTTTTTTCCCTATCTTGTGTGCTATTTTATGACTTTATCTTAATATTATTGATTGTTAGAGAGCTTCAGTGATTTCTTCATGCTCTTTGCATATTATACTCCCGTCCTCAATTATTATTTTCTATTTTATAAAACTGAATTAATGTGCAACTGGAATTTTCTTTTGGTTCTATATAGTCCTCAAATGAGATCTGGTTCATGGGATTTTGTACTCCCAGAAATTCTTGTGCACCTGTAAAGCCAATTCATCCTTTGAACTGGAAACTGAGATCATAGTAAATGGTTGTAATCCATATATCTGTAGAGGGATCCGTGACCAAAAAAATAGTTTAGGGAACTTCTCGTGTCAGTCTCAAAAGTCCAAACCATTTAGTTGTGCATTTTATGACTGTATCCATGTTATCTTCAATTTTGGCTCTTAATTATGAAGACAGTTATCGGTTTCTAGTTACTGTGGAGTCCGGTCATCTTTCATGAAAAATCCGAGGGCTAGGATTGTTGGTTTTGAAATAATTGTTTCAAGTCATATCTCAACGTCTTGTTGTCCTAGATGGGGGAAATATATTATTATTTGAAGATATCTTGATGTTTATCTATCATCCTTGCGACATGATACTGCTTACACTTTCAGTATTCATTTAAGTGTTCCCTGCTCAAATTTTGTACTATTTTTGGTTCAGTGAAATATCAGCTGCTGTATATGATCTTTACTGATGTTTAACTCTCATTTGTTCCTTTATCTTTTCAAGTGCCACATCAAAGATGGGATCTTGCTACTTGAGGTCAATAGGCTTCTCTCCTCTGAGCTGGAGGATACTTTGCTTGGGCGGCACGGCCTGTTATAAGCATGAAGCACTTCTCGAAGAGCAATGGGAAGGTAAAAAAACACTGACACTGTGCACAACTCAGAAATTGGCAATAGTTTATCCATGAATCAAACAGTTCCTCTTCTTTTGGTCTTGTCATCTGTGAAAAGAGTTCTTGAGCTTTCTGTGACTCGCCCTATTTTATGTCCATTACATTGTAAATAATTGAGCAAGGGCTCCCAGATTATATGTTGAGAAATTGAAATTTAGCAGATGGCACACCATCTAGGAGCAAGAGCAGTTTTTGTTAAACCAATTTCTTTTGATTGTTTCTAGAAATGGTCAACCTTACCAGCAGTCGTCTTTGTTGGAAGCTTGTTAAGAAGGAGGGATACATTGCTATATGGCAGAAGCCTTTAAACAATACCTGCTATTTAAGCCATGAGGAAGGAATCAAACCACCATTATGTGATCCGGACGATGATACAGACAGTGTTGGTATATTTTGTGCTGTTTTCTGGTTTTATCTTTTCTGTAAGTGATAACATGCAACAGACTAACATAGATGGTCCATGTTTTTGTTATTTTCTGGTAAATCTATCTGTTTGGCAACTAATGCATATGCAAATGAGGGGCGAGCAGGGATTAGATCTTAAGCTAAAGTTGCTAGCATAATTTGTTCAATGTCTTCATGCATTCATACTCTATTCTAGCATGTAACGAGTGTAGATTCAATAGGTTCTTTGAAAGTTTTATCGAATTATGGGTTAACTTAAATCTCTCCAAATTTGGCTCATCATTGGCATCATCTAATGCTGTTAACAATCAGAAACTGCAGTTAACCACAGAAATTGATCTATAATATTAGGGGTAAAATATGTTAAATTCGACAATCAGGTTGAGCATGCTTCTTTATTACTGGAGCAAGAGTGCAGCTGCTATGAATGTTTTATAGTGCTGTTACCTTGGGAATGTGTCAAGAGAGTATTCCTAAATTTGTATAATATCTGATTTAAGTAAATATAACCATCAGCCTCAGAAAGATTGAAATTAATCTTTTTTGATCTTGAACTCTTCTCTCATGTTCTTGAATATGTATGCTGACATAAGTAATAAACGTGAGACATAGAGATGGCTTTCTATTCAGAAAAATGACCCACAAATTATTGAAAAATGTTGTTTTTTCTAAACTGCATGAAAGAAATGTGGAAGAACTACAAGTAGTTAAAGCATAGTTTGACCGGTTTCCATCGAATCATCCCAAATGTTAATGGGGACTTTCTAATGTGAATCTATAATAATTTTTTAAAAAATTGTAAAATGTTGCTCACAAATGTCTTTGCCTTCCATTTTATGCTGATGATTAAATTTGGCTTCTGAGTTGGTTGCAAGAGCTGTCTTTGCATTTTGTGTCCCCCTTGTATTGATAGATTCTGCTCCCAATTATGTTAGGTATGTTGATTTAAAGGCATGTATAACGCGATTGCCTGAGGAAGGATGTGGCTTGAATATTATCACCTGGCCTGCAGGGTTGCAGAATCCTCCAGTTCGGCACCAGAGTAGACAGATTGATGCTTACATGTCAAGGAATGAGCTTTTCAGGGCAGAATCAAGATATTGGCATGAAATAATTGAAAGCTGTGTACGCGCATTACATTGGAAGGAGTTCAAACTTAGAAATGTGTTGGATATGAGAGCTGGCTTTGGAGGGTATTTTCTTTTTTGATTCCTATTTTGTTAAACACCTATATATTATGTATTGGACATCACTTTGTGTTTTGTTAATTTTCGTGCTCAGTCATTTGACTCTAAACAATTGATTCTCTGGCAGATTTGCAGCAGCACTAAAAATCAATTGGATTGCCGGGTTCTCAATGTCATCCCTGTTAGTGGACCCAATACGTTGCCCATTATATATAACCGTGGTCTTATTGGAGTCATGCATGACCGATATGTATTTGACACAAGCTTGTATGATATTCTTGTAGTTATTGTTTCATGTGCGTTCCATTCATGCACATTTTCTTTCTTGCATTGTCTGACCCATGCTCTCCCAACTCCAATAAATAAATGTCACAAACTTTTAGGGAGGACGAGAAATAAATGTGGAAATGGACCTTCATGACTGAAACCTTTTCACAGTTTTGTTTCCCGAAATGTGCATTAATTATATTTGGTGGTTCCAGGCATGGATTTGTGTGCTATTGTTGAGCAAATGAACTGTCATTAGATGTTTGTATATTGAGTTTATCTTCACTTTTCAGGTGTGAAGCATTTGACACATACCCAACCTATGTTTACTCCATGCTTCTGGCCTATTCTCCATTGAACGAAAAAGGTACTCTAGTTCTTTATTTGCTACAAAGACAGTAAATTTCAATATTGACAATATCAGACTCGAGAAATTTCAGTTTTAAATGTTGGCGATAATAACTTAGTTCATATTGTTTAATGATTGATAAAAAGTGGTATTTTTTGACTTTTCAATTGAAAGCATTTGATCAGTATCCTTTCATGGATGATCTTGTTTAAATAGTCCATTTTGTTTTAGTTGTAGGCAGATGTTTTATACATAAGAATTCTTTTGGTTTCTTTACCTCAGATGCAATATATTGACCATCATACTTGAAATGGATCGGGTTTTAAGGCCTAGTGGAAGTGTATACATTCGAGATTCTCTTACTGTTATATATGGATGAACTGCAAGAAATTGCGACGGCATGGGTTGGCATGTATCAATTCGAGACACATCCGAGGGCCCTTATGCCAGTTATAGGATATTGACAGGTGACAAACGCCTCCTACAAGCATGAAGTAAAAAGACACGGGTTCAAACCATAACTTCTGTTTGTACATGCAAGGCAGGAATAAGGGTGAGGGAGTAAACATTGCTGTGACTCCATTGCAAATTGAGCTTCAAACATTCCATAGGAGTGACTGGTATCACTTGTATAGCAGTTTACAGATATCGTAAGAATGGTAAAACCCGACATTTAGTTACTACTTCACAAGTATAAGATAGGTATAAGTTAGCTTTCTGTGGTCACATTTCATAGAATTTTTATATTTTGCCATTTGTGTTATTGTCAAATATGTGCCAGGCTTCAGTGTTCGTATTCATTCTGCTGAATAGTGTAAAACAGTCTTGTAAACTAATTCTTTATTATTTATTCTTAGTTTGTTTCTATATTTTATTAAAAAAGTGTTTGAATTTGAACCTTTATCGCTTCATAGTAATAGCTCTGCTAAGTTCGTGATCCATCAGCACTCGTACATAAAGCGTTAGAACGTTTTAGGGTGAGAAAAGCGACATAGGTATCTGAAAAATCAAATCCATTATCTGGTTTGTTATAGCAGAAGAATGATTGCTTTAAGGGAAACACTCGTAGCATCGGCACCATTGCTCACTCTTCTTCATTTGCCTAGTCCATCAAGCTAATTTAGGGAGGGATATGGGCCTAGCTGCTCGGTCTATGAATCTTTCGGGCTTCTAGTTTTTTTCAAGTGCTATTTCAATCAATGAACCTAATCTAACTTCTTGAATTCAAAATCATCATCATTGCTCCAAGAATAAGCGCTATAGCATGTTTGGGACTTCCAGACGCACATATTAGATTTTTTCGGTTGAAACTTGAAAGCCTAACATCATTCCTATTGATCGAAGTGACTAAAAAAACACAAAAATGATTTGCAACAAGGTCAAAATTGAGCACTCCAACTCCAACCTTGAGCTTAATGTGCTCGACGTTTCCTAGCTCCTCATGGAAACTACGACGGCCTTAGGGACTCTCAAACTAGAGGTCGCCACTTGATAAATCACGCATCAATGAAGCTCTAGGTATGAACTCGAAGTCTAGATAGGATCTCAAGATTTCTGTATACAGCCTCATCGCAGACTTCCATTAACAATCAGAATGCCCCCACCCCCCCGGGGTATAGTTCAGTGGTGCAAAAGACAGGAGTGATGTAGTCTAGGCTGAGCTGACAGCCGCAGTGTGAGGGTTCGATTTCTGCTTCTAACAAGGTTTGAAATTGGACTATTTGTGAACACCAGTATGGCAGCTCTTGTACCCTGACCTGCTGAGGCACATCCCGCGATTTACTTCCTCCACAATGTTCTAGGGGTGGGCGTCAAGGTTGGGGTCCAACCCCCATTAACCATCAGAATGACGATAATGTTGACTTCAGCGTACTGTTTCATGTCTCCAGAAGCTAAGATCGAGGTCGAGCCTATCCTCGCTAGCAACCCCAATGTAGTCGTCTAATGTGAAGCTTATTCCACCAAGCCTAGGTCGATCATGAGGTCAAGCCTATTCTTTCTAGATTATAAGCTCGAGGATGAGCCCATGCAGGATCCTGGATCGAGCTTCACCCTCTCTTATGCCTGTCCATGCCTATATTTCCGAGGTCTTGTTCTTCAAAGATTGGAAGAGAATGTTATGTTTCAGTTTATATCCCATAAAATAATGCCTGATATAACAGTTAGGTCGAGTGGGATGAAGGTTTTGCTTTCATGAGTTATTGGATTGTAATGAAACTGATAATACATTTACAACAATTCTTCATTGGAGTTAACATCCACAAAAAGTTAATTAATATTACAAATAAAAATTATTACATAAAATTAATATTTTTTGGAAGTTTTGTTCTTCATTTTCGTCCTCTCTTTCCTTCTTCAAGGAAGCCGGAGAAATTCTGCAACTACTACATTCTTGTTGAATGTAAAAATTGGTAAATCTCTATAGTTCCTTCCTCAAATCAACCACGACAACACTAACGTTATCGCTGCTATGTCGGGCCAAGGCCAGCTTAGTCAAGAGAATTGACGCATCTGAACATGCCTTGTCGGAGCTCTCACCGGCGTCAGTCACTGTTGTTTCATTGCCTGGAGATTGCGGTGGGGATGAAGGCTTCTGGGACTGAAGGCACATACGCGCCACCCCACATGCCACCTCATTCGTAACCACATCCCACAGCCCATCACTAGCCAAGATCAAACATTCATCTTCTGCTGTCCTTTCTGTTATGGTCACGTCCGGCTCCGGTATCACATATGGCTTCAAATAGTTATCTCCGATTGCTCGAGACATTGCCAATACACCAAGAACTCTAGGCCCATCCCAGAAAATGACCCGGCCACCCGCTTGGTTAATTCGATCAAGCTCATCGGGTCGATCAGGCTTATGATCGGTGGAAAGGGGAATTGCAACACCGTTCCTGCAAAGGACGGCGCGAGAATCACCGCAATTAGAAACGATAATTTTGTCAGACGTTACCACCGCCACGACGGCTGTGGATCCAACGGCATCACAATGAGGAGTTTGAAGCTCACATCTGCAAGTAGCGGTGGGAGATCCATTAGACCATTCTGTTACCTCCTTGTCCATTTCTATAAAACTCTTGAACATAATTTCGTTCCATGAAGGATCCTCCCCACTTTTGAGCTCGTCTTTCACTATTTCATGCATTCGTTCTTTGCACTTGGTCGCCACCTATAAACACCCAAATCGAAATGAATTCATCAACTTGTTCAGAAGTTTAAAAATAATTTATAATAAAATAATAATTACTCACATGTGAGCAGCCATGGCCATCATATACTCCAAAGAAATGTAACCCAGTTGAGATATCATTGCTTTTGCCGCAGAAATAAGGGTGAATTGCCACTGCATCTTCCATATCTCTTCTTCTTCCACAAACCGATGTCATGCCGAATTTCGGACACTCCAGAACCCGATTGAGCTCAGTTACGGTTTCTGGCTCAAGCTGTTTCTCATTTACTTGGCAATTCTGATATGCGTTTATGCACTCACGAGGAGTAGAAACCGGAAAAGTTACCTGTATCTTCTGCCTCTTCTTTTTACCGTTCTCTAGCGGCGGATCCACCGAGGAATCGGGGTGTAGAAACTTGAACTGGTGAATTTCTATTCCTCTCCTCCTACCGGGTTTTGAACTCCGGTCCACAGGTACAGTCGTCTCTGTCTCACCAATATTCACCTCACAGGCACAGCACATACCCGCCATGGAATATCAGTCTAGTAGAAGTATGGGACTTGAATGATAATATAATAGTTAAAACAATCCTATCCTGGTGAAGAGAGAGAAAAGGGTGAAGAAATCAGCAGACAGACGAAACAAAAAAGATACGAAAATCTGGTGCGGACCCAGAAAATGAAGCTTTTTGTAGAATTGAAGGGGAGACCACATTATAGTTTGATTGAAGTAGGGTGATGACGTGTTGCGGGCAGCTGCCCGTCACCGTCGAGGGCAGACTGTATCCGACACATGTACAGTTGGTGTGACGTCGAAACATGAATGATCTTGGCCATCTATTTAACTGTCTACGTGGACCAATTAGAAACCAACACGGTATTCAGCAGCAGAGTCCGTCTACGACGCGCATGTGGTCCAGCCCCGGAGAGGAATCCTCTTTCTCTGTTATTTATTCCCTTTTCTAATTTTTCATTTTATTTTATTTTATTAGAGTTATTTAGGATTATGCCACGTGGTAGGATCGTGGAGTACGAGATTCGTGTTTCGTACTCTCTTTATAGCGCGTCATTGCACTTTCTTAAACAAGGGTGTAAAATAAGCAGGTGTGTGTACATGAGACACGTGTTGGGAATCAATGCAGCAAAAGCGTGTAGGTAAGTCGAGGATATTTAGACACGTACATGAAGTCAACATCCGAAATCTGTTTTAACTTTACACTTGACACGTGTCCAACACTTACGTGGACATGATGAAGCTGCAAACCTAGTTCTGTTTATTCGTAGATGCCCAAAATATCTATCTTTCTCCGAAAAAGGTGAAAATATGGCCGTGAGCACATTATTTTTAATGAATGTATTTTAAAATAATAGTTTGATGAAAAACGTATGATTGAAAAAATAAAGAAATTTGATAGAAAATATTATTTTATTAAAAAATGTCTAATTGAAAATAAAAATTTTAATGTAACTCAATCAAACAGGGTATGTCCTCAGTCCTCACCTAGCCACCCATTAAGACTTCTTTTATTTTTTTTGGGAAAAAATGTATTTTTAAACAACGTTTTGATCTTATTTTAATCACATATTTTTAATGAAATAATATTATATGAAAATTTAAATTTTTTCTTTATTTTTTAACCATACATTTGCCATCAATACACCATTTAAAAATACATTTTTTTGACAACAATGGGGTCCGAACAAGCAAAATATTTATTTCGTTTAATTTAAATTTTGGTCCATAAACTTTAAGTGGAACATCAATTGAATCGCCTAACTTTAATTCGTCTCTATCACATTGTTTTTAGTATTAGTCACTCCATTAGCCGGGTTACCAAACTTAACGAGGTTTTTGTTTTATCCTATCAATATTTCACCGAAAGCTATATCTAAAACAAATAATACGTCTTTGTGAACTCTTTCGATTGTTTTCCTCTATCTTTCACTCCAAGTTGTGAACTAATGAGTGCTAAAAATTGTCTCGCTGTATATTCGTTGCTACTTGAGTACAGTTAACTTCTCATCCATTCTTGTAACTATCACATGTAATTCGCACAAGTGAGTTTGTACCCCTCGAGGGACTACACAATTCTTTGTTAGCCTCATTTCGAGGTAAATATATGTTAATTAATTTTGGAGATAATTTAGAGCTGCAACAAGTATGTTCCGTCGCATTAATTATCGTTTATTTCGAAATGCGATTTATATTCAATNCAACACGGTATTCAGCAGCAGAGTTCGTCTACGGCGCGCATGTGGTCCAGCCCCGGAGAGGAATACTCTTTCTCTGTTATTTATTCCCTTTTCTAATTTTTCGTTTTATTTTATTTTATTAGAGTTCTTTAGGATTATGCCACGTGGTAGGATCGTGGAGTACGAGATTCGTGTTTCGTACTCTCTTTATAGCGCGTCATTGCACTCTCTTAAACAAGGGTGTAAAATAAGCAGGTGTGTGTACATGAGACACGTGTTGGGAATCAATGCAGCAAAAGCGTGTAGGTAAGTCGAGGATATTTAGACACGTACGTAAAGAGAAGTCAACATCTGAAATCTGTTTTAACTTTACACTTGACACGTGTCCAACACTTACGTGGACATGATGAAGCTGCAAACCTAGTTCTGTTTATTCGTAGATGCCCAAAATATCTATCTTTCTCCGAAAAAGGTGAAAATATGGCCGTGAGCACATTATTTTTAATGAATGTATTTTAAAATAATAGTTTGATGAAAAACGTATGATTGAAAAAATAAAGAAATTTGATAGAAAATATTATTTTATTAAAAAATGTCTAATTGAAAATAAAAATTTTAATGTAACTCAATCAAACAGGGTATGTCCTCAGTCCTCACCTAGCCACCCATTAAGACTTCTTTTATTTTTTTTGGGAAAAAATGTATTTTTAAACAACGTTTTGATCTTATTTTAATCACATATTTTTAATGAAATAATATTATATGAAAATTTAAATTTTTTCTTTATTTTTTAACCATACATTTGCCATCAATACACCATTTAAAAATACATTTTTTTGACAACAATGGGGTCCGAACAAGCAAAATATTTATTTCGTTTAATTTAAATTTTGGTCCATAAACTTTAAGTGGAACATCAATTGAATCGCCTAACTTTAATTCGTCTCTATCACATTGTTTTTAGTATTAGTCACTCCATTAGCCGGGTTACCAAACTTAACGAGGTTTTTGTTTTATCCTATCAATATTTCACCGAAAGCTATATCTAAAACAAATAATACGTCTTTGTGAACTCTTTCGATTGTTTTCCTCTATCTTTCACTCCAAGTTGTGAACTAATGAGTGCTAAAAATTGTCTCGCTGTATATTCGTTGCTACTTGAGTACAGTTAACTTCTCATCCATTCTTGTAACTATCACATGTAATTCGCACAAGTGAGTTTGTACCCCTCGAGGGACTACACAATTCTTTGTTAGCCTCATTTCGAGGTAAATATATGTTAATTAATTTTGGAGATAATTTAGAGCTGCAACAAGTATGTTCCGTCGCATTAATTATCGTTTATTTCGAAATGCGATTTATATTCAATTTTACCCCATAGGCCATAACATTATTAGGTAAAAAAATTACATGAAAGCGTAAGACATATTAGATTGATGGCGACTTTTGACATTAATGTATCATTGTGATGTTAAGTTTAGGAATAAAGGTCATCAGAATGACTCATTGAAAATAATTATTATATATATTATCTGCTATTAGGAATTGAACTATTTTATAATAATTGTTGGGAAAATGTTATGGATACATAATCGTTGTACATATTTCTAGAATTAAGCTTCTTGACAGAAGAAATTGACCGAATGGATAACAGAAGCATAGATGGACTGGTATTGGAATTGGTTAAGTATTAAATCATGAAAAGTGATTTTCGCGTAAACTTGATCAAATATTCGGACTTGATTTGATAGTCAAATTATAAAAATAAATAGACTAACTTGTTCTACTTGTCGAGTAGATCGTCTTTGTATATTTGGAATCTTCAAATCAATTCCGGGTGAATGAAAAATTTCGATCTAAATTTTGAAAAAAAAAAAAAAGAGGGAAAACTGACTGGAAATTTGTCCAACTCCGTCACTCGTCTGACGCTCGAGAGAGGAGGTTGTCGCTTGAGCGACATGCGAGCGATAAAGTCTCTGTTTTTTACGCTCAGCGACGCAAGGGTGACATGCTAGCTACAGCGAAAGCTGCGACACTCGTCAAAGATTGCTGAGTTTAGAGCGCAGAACTTCACTCACAACATTTCATTCCCTATAAATTAGACCTCTGTGACCTTCATTTGTTCATCCAAATGATATACCATCATGGCATAACATTAAAATCATCTTTTCCTAACCAAAATTTTGCATAACAAGCTGTTTTTCCATTTTTCATAGGGAGTACAAAAATCAATTTTCGATTTGTTGTTCTTATGTTTTGAAGTGCTACTAGGGCTGAATATGGTCCGGTTCGATTCGGTTCTGAAGAGAATAGAATCAGAACCGAATCGAATCGAACCAAAATTTTCAATATTTAATAAATGGAACCGTCAGATCCAAATATAATTATGGAACCATTCGAGTTCGGGTCAATTCGGATCCGTACCATAATTAAATTTGTTAACATTTACAGCAACACTACATAAATACAAATAATGATATGTTCATTTACAACTTCGATGGGCAGTTGGGGAGGGGAAGTCGGACTCGGCAGTCGACGGCTTCGATTTGGGCATGTAGATGTAGGTTTTCAATTTATCAAATAATTTGGGGTTAGTGGATATATGCTTACCGAATGAAAGTATGAAATTGGAAAAGGAAGAATAAAATCTTTAAAAAGCCTAGATCTTGGACTAATAATGAAATTAATAATTGAGCCAAAAAATTTAATTTAGAAATTGGGTTGGGCTGAGTTAGCTAGACATAGGCTGGGCTTGAGAGTTGAAGCATTAATCACTAAATTAGTTAATTTGCTAATTTGTTTAGAAAAAATTAAAATAATTTAATTAATTCAATATAAAAAATTAAAAAAATTATTTAGATTCGGTTCTTGGTTTAAAATCGAGAACCGAATCAAACTCATCGGTTCTCAATTTAAATACTCATTCGGATATTTAACTTATGAAGAACCGCTCGATTCGGTTCGGTTCCGATTCGGATTCGGGTTTGGTCCGATTCAAGAGTCTTGTCCAGCCCTAGGGCGAGCAGGTTAGTGCGTTGTGACGGCGGGATGGAATGATATATGGTGGTGGTTTTCGGTGGATAAAGTGGTGGTTGGGCAGTGTTTTCGGAGAGTGGAAGTGGCGGTGGAAGAGAAAGGGGATGATTTTTGTTTTTTATTTTTATTTTTTATTTTTTAATTATTTATTTGGGATTTATTTGTATTTTATTGAAAAATTTGGGAGTATGGCTGCAATTTATTATTTATTTTTCTTTTCTTTTTGTCTTATTGAAATATGAGGGTATAATTGTCATTTTATTTAGAAAATGGGTGAAAATGACAATTGCCACAATGAAACGTGGAAATATGAGTGAAAATGCAAAAAATTGAAACGTATAGATGTTTTTTGCTAATAACNTTTATATTTTATGTGTTGATTTTTACTAAGATCTTAATGCATTTAATTACATGATCACTAATTGAATGATTTTGTGAATCCTTTACGAGTCGAGAGGTGAGTTTAGGGTTTAGACCACATAGTAAAATCCGGTAAATTGACATAACGTGTAGAGATACCTATGTTAATTGCTGCGGTCATAATTGAATTCTTAAAACCGATATTTCGTTTGACTAACGTTAATTCGCATAGAGATATGAAATTGAATTAGTTAAATAGGCCCAATGAGAACTCGAGAGGGGTAAATTGAATATAATAGAAGAATTCGACCGAACACTACATTGGTTAAAAATCTTGAATTAAGAATAAAGGTGATCAATATGTGAAATTGTTATGCTCTAATATTTATCACGTATTTGTTTCTCCAATTATCCGTTGTTTGCAATTTTTTTTATACTTTATGTTAATTTTAGATAGTTAGTTCTAAAAAAAGAAAAAAAAAATAATAATTTTCACGACTTTTACCATAATTTATTTATTCACTATCATCAAATAAGAGTTAGAAAAATCTAATTATTTACTTGTTACGATATCGTACACTTGCGATATAAAAAACGCAACACAAATCAATGCCTAACATCTCTGCTTCTGTTATGCAATATGTGAACTCCTTTTGTCAATGTTGCGAAACCCTTATGGACATAATTTGTTGCTCTATTTCAAATTTTAATATAAATTCGTTGATTAACATGCATTGTTTTCCCAGGACTTGAAATTAGCTAGTCGTGTGAAACACGCTAAAACACTAAAAAGTTTGGTAGTTGATTTGAATCGGCACGCACCAAATGTGAACAGGGCACAGGCCGATGTACTCTTAAGAAAATGTTAAGAAGTGGTTGTTAGACATTGTCAATTGATGAAGATGGGGGGTGCGAATTGGATTGGACAAGGTGCAATTTTAAGATGTGTAGGAACGTTAACACATAATTCAACACTATTGGGAGTCTGCAAACCGGAATGTCATGACATTGCGGGAGTTAGGTCATAGTGCACATCCACGCACGAGGATTAGCAGCTAGGGTTATTTTACTCATTTAATTGTTATTTTAGTTTAATTCTAAGTTGAGGCTATTTTTGGGCATTAAAGTGTCATATGATTTTATTTCAGTTTATTGTTATTTAAACTCTTTTAAGAATAATAAGACTGTCGTTGTCTTAGCCGTTCTCAATAAGCTAATAGAAATTGGATTTTCTTCAATTTCGATTTTTCTTTATATTCTACGAAATTAAGAGGTTGAATTAAGGATTGTTCTTTATTCCCGACATCTGCCCTGTAACTTCAATTTACCTCTAATCTCAAGTGGATCAAAAATTGCCTCTCTTGATTTTTATATTTGTTGTCGTGATGATTAGTTAAAACTAAAATAATGTTTTAACCAATGACTTTGTTAATAAATCAAGTTTACTTGGTCGAACTACAGGGCTCCGTGAAATTAGTCGAAGTGCGCGCAAATTGGTCCAAACATCCACAGTTATAAAAAAAACCTATATTTTAGAGATGAATAATGCTAAAATATCAATCTAATTGGCATTATAAAATAAGTCCAATTAAATGATCATGACTTGAACCAGATTTTTATCCTATTCGCAATTCAACTGGCCATGACCCGAATCAGCCATGTTTTACATCAAACAAGGGAACCTGTTCAACCAAACCCAGTGTCACGAAGTGAGAATACTTAGTTTCTCATTCGGCACGACAAGCACGCCAACAGCTATGCGCGAGGTCTATCTTTCCAATAATGCACTAATGATATATGATCATATGTAGGTATTTTCCTTTAACATCCTACTCAAATAATGCGTGTATAGGAGTTGTTCGAGCTTACCGACCTAAGAATGAGGGAAGGGCGGCCTTGAGGCGTTGAGCCTCGGGAGCCAAACCTGCGATTCGTGAAAATTGGTATCAGAGCTGCGGCTCAAGACCCTCAATAAGAAAGCTATCAATCCAGATTCCTCGAACGCCACAGAGGTGGTAGATGTTCAAAAGAGGAACGCGAAACAGCGCGTGGATGCGCTTGAGATGGCAACTACTAGGTTGGCCTATACCTGGGAGGCCTCGAGGAAAAAATCAAGGTGGCAGAAACGAAAATTCGGGATATATGCATCCAATT
>CAIGRF010206818.1:0-20099 GCA_903798235.1 Fraxinus ornus
GCATGGGCAACAAACTAGTATTATAGAAAAATCCGCACAAATAGCCCCTAATATATAGGCTGCAAATGGTTCGATTATTTCATTCTTGGCAATAATTTCCTCATCCCTATTGATCTTGTGCGCAATGGTCCTACATGGAAGCATTATAAATTCTACGGAGGTCCAAAATCTTATTAATCTATATGTACAACAGATTTACCTATTCATTTATAATTTACACGTCGTATACTTTATATTATATAGTTGGTTACAGGTCATTCACATATGGATGGTAAATTATATTATATAATTAGTGTGGGCCCACACTAATTAGAGAGAGCTGTAAATTCCTAAACACTGTAATTGTAGCAGTTCTCAATAAAATCGGTTGATTCGAGACCTGCGGGTCCCAACTCGAATGGAGGCAACAATTCCTCAACCCATCGTGTTGGTGTTCGGGTTTAGGTTTGGGGTAAAAACCTTGCCCCAAGATTGGGCGGGTACCGATTGTGCTTCTATCTTTCATTTATCTCTTAACCTTATATGGTCTATGGATTTTTTTTCCCAACTAATTTGAGTTTAACGGATGAAATAATGGTTCGATTTGTCACTTAAAGAACATCACATTAGATTTTAAATTAATATCATTAACCGTGTGGTCAATAGTGAAATTATTATAAACTTTGCCCCCGTTTGGTGCACATTATTTTCAAAAGAATGCATTTTTTTGGTTGATGTGATGGGAAATATGTGGTTGAAAAAGAAGGAAAAGTTATTGATGTGATGGAAAATATTATTTTAGTGAAGAATGTGTGGTTGAAAATGAGTAGAAGAATGAGAATGAAAAAAAGAATGTGGCCCAAACAGCTCTGTTTGATAGAAATTAAAATCTAGATTTTAATATAAATCAAAGTTAATAATTAATTTTAAACACATATTTTATGGGTCTCACAATTTTTCAACCACACATTTCATCAACTTCTATCAAAATTTATTAAAAATACGATTTTAATCCACCCCACCCTACAAATAGGGGCTAACTAAATAGGCAAGACAATTTTTTTAGTGACCTATGTGATTATTTTCACAAACTTTAATGACCATTCTTGTAATTAACTCAATTGAAGTCCTAGAAAAGAGTTCAAGTCCACACGAAAAGTGTTGGTGGCTTGTTGCTATCAAACAGAAAGCAACGTTGCCAAAGAAATAAATAAGCATTTGGTAGGTAACGTGGGAAGTACGAATTTGAAAATGAAAGGCAAAATTGTGAATAGTTTTTACATTTTAGAACTATTCTTAAAAGTTAAAACTTTAGCCCAAACATATTAAAATTTTCATTTCATTCTTCTACTTATTTTTAACCACACATTTTTCAATAAAATAATATTTTTCATCACATCAATAACGTTTCCTTCTTTTTCAACTACACATTCTCCATCAATCTACTATTTCACAATATATTTTTCAAAAATAATATGGCTCAAACACACTCTTATTCTCATAAATTATGCACAATTTTGATATATTAAACGAATATTTCAACAATATCTTCGTGCTGGCAAGTAAAATATCTAATTTTTCTCTTAAACCAGGTTCCTCTCGTCTCTCTTCGTTCTCTTTGTTGGCCTCTCATTTTCTTGTGCAATTCCAAATCAGGAAATTTTCGAGCTTTGCTCCATAGTAGGAGATTGGGAAGAAAGGGAAAGGAGACTTTAAAATGTTTTACATCTTAAAATGAAAGTGAAAAATTTAAGTCCTCGTTTGTTTTCCATTTTTTGCTTTATTTTGCCACTGTTTGATTTGAATTAAAATTCAATTAAAATCTGAAGTTAAAGTTAACAATTAATTTTAACTACATATTTTATGAGTTCCACAACGTTTCAACCACATATTTCATCGATTTCTATCAAAATCTACTAAAAATATGATTTTAATACCCACCAAATAGGCGATAACTAAATAGGCAAAACTTTCTTTACTGACCTATGCGAAATTTTACACGAACTTTAGTGACCATTGATGTAATTAACTCAACTGAAGTCCTAGACAAAGAGTTCAAGTTCACACATAAGGCATTGTCGCTATCAAACAGAAGCAAGTAGCAATGTTGGCAAAGAAACAAGAAAGGCTTGACAGAGCAAATATGAGATGAGGTGGGACTTCGGGGCACACCTCATGTGAGAGCAATTACTCTACCAAGCCTTTTATAGGCCTCGGCCCGGTAGATCAGAGTCCAAAAAACAAATAAACGAACCATGTTTGGCAGTTAACGTGGGGATTACGAATTTGAAATTGAAAGGCAAAATTGTGAATAGTTTTTACATTTTAGAACTATTTTTAAAACTTTAATTTTCATAAAATCATTCACAACTTTGATGTATTAAATGAATATTTCAACGATATCTTCGTACAGACAAATAAAATATCTATTTTTTTTCTTAAACGAGGTCCCTCTCGTCTCTCTTCCTTCTCTTTGTTGGCTTCACATTTTTTTTTTTTTGTGAAACTGGAAACTCAGGAAATTTTCGAGCTGCTCCATTGTAGGAGATTGTGACGAAAGGGGAAAGAGGCTTAAAATGTTTTACTTTTTTTACATCTTAAAATGAAAACGAAAAATTAAAGCCCTTGTTTGTTTTTCATTTTTTGCCCCATTTTGTCCATGTTTGATTTGTATTAAAATTTCAAGTCAAACTCAATAATTAATTTTAATCACACATTTCATTAACTTTCATCAAAATTTACAAAAAATCTGATTTTAATCCCTATCAAATAATAGGAAACACACCGGCTACATGAGAAATGCTCCCAAATGGCCTACGTATTTAGTCCCTGTTTGATAATCTAAGTTAAATCAATAATTAATTTTAATTATATATTTTATATTTTATGAAATTCACAATTTTTAATCACATATTTAATTAAGTTTTATCAAAATTTACTAAAAAATTAATTTTAATCACCAAAAATCTATCTGCGCCAATGCTATCAAACAGGGCCTTAATCTCATTTATGCTTCAGTCAATAACAATGACTCGTTCAGGCTTCACAATTTACACATTTAACATCTTTCAAATGAACACCTTCTTCTTTGTCTACTTCTGTTACAGAGAGAAATAGAGTTCTAGATTTCGTCCCCATAGAAAAGAGGGCGTTGTGTGCGTGAGAGGTAGAGCCGTTTCTTGGGTTTCGGAGAGATTAAGGGAAAAATGGAGTCTGCGCTTATTTGGTCTTTTCAGAAGCCTCCATCTTCACTTCATTTTCCAGCCACTGCTGAACTATATTCACTCCCCACTGGTATGTGTATATCTATGAACTGCACACACAACAACAATTCTTGGCAATTCTTGTAAGTTCTGGGCTTTACTCTGTAATGTGTACCTTATTTTTCTCTGATTAAAGGTTTGTTTTTAATAATTTTATTCGCCGAGTTCATGTTACATTATACTACACGGGTTCTATTTATTTCTCAGAAAGAATGTAATTTTTTCTGCTTTTCTGCTTTTTATTTAGTGGTCTCATGTGAATTTCTCCTAATGTTTCTTATGTTCATGTTCATTTTATTTATTCAATTTTCTTGTGTCCTTTAATTTTAATCATCCCGTGCTATGCATATATTTTGTAAATATGTGTACATAATATTTGTGTAATTGATAGATGCATGTTTGTTTCTGGAATGGACTCTCGAAATCAATCCTTTTAATGCTCAATATGTCAAAAAATTATAGGTTCTCGTGTAGAAGCTCAATATTGTAAGTGCAAAGCGTTGAGAAACCCAGAAAATAACTACGTCATACCCATTAGATTACAGTTGCACAGGCAGCTTGCAATGCAGCAGTTTGTTAGAAATAATGTTAAAAGAATAGTTGCATTAAGTCCAAGATGCAGATCAAAGTATCTGGTGAATGCAACTTCTGAACACTCTCTTGAATCCGAACCTTCCAAGGGCCGTGGGAGATCAATTCAACATGCATTAGATGCTTTCTACAGGTTTTCACGGCCTCACACAGTAATAGGAACGGTTAGGTTCAATATTCTAGTCAATTAGATTTTTTTCCTTTCTGAAGTTATAGATTACACTTGTTTTTCTGAAGAAAAGGGAAATTTACTGCAATTCATTTCTGTGCAGGCATTGAGCATCATTTCAGTTTCTCTCCTTGCAGTCAAAAATCTCTCAGATTTTTCTCCATTATTTATCACTGGGGTGCTAGAGGTACGGAAAAGTTTGGGTCAGTTAATTGGAAGTGAAGTTGGTTGATGCTATATTTATGAAAATAATATTTTTATTGCAGTCCATTGCTGCAGCCCTGATGATGAACATATACATAGTGGGTTTGAATCAGCTGTCTGACATTGAAATAGATAAGGTTAGTGTTACTCATATAAATAATCGTAAAATAAACGTACCACGTGGCAAGATGGCAAAATTCATATATAGCATAAGGGCGTGGCGTATGCATACCGAAGCGAGCTCAACTTAAGAGCTGCTCATCCGACCCCCTTTCACGGAGGCCTCCAATATGAACTCATTCCGAGTGAGACGGTTAGTCAGCCAACAGCGGACCTCATGGAATGGTTGACAAGACAATACACTGCCAACGCCGTCTCTACATACCTACACTGTCAAATCACTAGCATGTCAGTTAGGATATGGAGATCCTAGCACTAATGGCCTGTGAATGATTGATTGATGGCTATGACAAGAGGTCCCAGCTATGCGGATGAAGCCACGTGCCCTCTCATCTAACGACTCTTAATCATCATCTTCTACTATAAAAGCAACACTTAGTATCATTTTGGGATGATGCAAGTTTTTACTCTCAAAGTGAGCATTAATTCTCTCTACTATACTCCATGACCGACCCCCTTGTTTGTTACCTAAACAACCCTAATATAAGTTGTCAAAAATCTCGAATCATTCTCTTTATCAATTCATCAATATAATTAGCAATTGGATTTGAGTATACTATGATTCGGCTCACAAAGACTTGAATTTCTAATTTTCTGTTGGTTATATCGTTGGTCCATTTTTTTGGGTCAACAGTTAGCATGTGAAATAACTGTAGTTGTCGTCTGTGTATGAAGAATCTCGGAAAATTATGTGTCAGTTTATAAATTGTTTTGTGAACGGAAAATTTAGTAGCAACAAATATACTTCTTCCTGAAAATTTTCTTACATTACTAGAAGTGTACAGTTTTCAAATTTGAAGATTAAAATTAAATGTTTTAGCATTTCTGGTGCAGAACAAACTTACTTACTGAACATCAGTTATGTTTTTCGTGCACGTAAGTTGAACAGTGTTGATTGTTTCTGTTTGTTGAACCTGTTCAAGTGGATGATATAGTAATCTTGTCATTTGTTTGACTTTTTAGAATGGGTGAGCTCAAATACGACGAGTTCTGCTTTTCTTTCTTGAAGCCGAATACTACTCAATAACCCAATTTCGGAGTCAAAATGACAATTATCTGAGATGAGACCTAGGATCTGAGGTTGAAATGACAGTTATACAATTAATGGCAGCACGTATTTGGATCTACTAGGCTTGTGCAATTAAGAATCTAACCAGAACTAGCAATATAGGGTTCTGTGCCAATGAGGTCATATATTCCTCCCAAGTATGCTACTTCTGTCCCTGATATGGGCAGTCCTCTTAAAATGGAAGATTAAAATCTTTGTGAAAATGGACTATTGTTTTACGTTTTTAAAGAAACTTCCCTTGTCAAAAATTTATAGGTCAGACGACTGAGGTTTAATTCTGTCCTTCCGTGCAGACTCCTAGTCATTATGTGTGTATTTCCCTTATGAACTGAAGAGGGGATATTATGTAAAATCTGGTGTTAGTGACTGCTTTTCAACTTTATCACCTTGTTAAGGTTCTAAATATTTTTTGGTATAGATATCAGATATGGGATACTTACAGCTGTCCGATACTAGGGAAATTATGTATCAATTGTCATTTTTTTCCTATTAACTTTTGCGCCTACTAGTATAAGAAATTTCTGTGGTGTTTCTCAGGTAAACAAGCCATATCTTCCATTGGCATCGGGAGAATATTCAGTCATAACTGGAGTGATGATTGTCTCATCTTTTGCCATGTTGGTAAGTCGAAGAGATTTCGTTGGGTTAGTGTATAGTGTATACTAACATTTGGAAGTTGTATCTAGTAAAAAATATAAAAAATACTAATATAATATACTTTTACCAAAAACTATTTTACTTATACTGTAGTACATGTAGATGGAGAAAATAACATATATAATGATGGAAAAGAAAACATCTGCATAAAATTTGGGATAGTGGGAAATTGATGGGTTCATCATATTTATGGGCAAGGGACCAAGACTTGTACAAAACTATGAAAGTAGGCGGTGTTAAATATTAGTCTGTCTTCAAATGTGGTAAGTTTAGACATTCAATTCGATGAGGGCAGGTTCAAGGAAGTAGGAAAACCAATCAGAGAAATTCTGGATATCTGAATTCATTTGTGTATTATTTAAGTAGAAGAATAGCCAATTAAAAATGTATAGGAAAATATATAATTTCTTTTTGTGTGGGACTATGACTTGTATGTTCTATGTAAAAACTCAATCATGGTTATCACTTGACTTACACTCTTCTATTTGACAGAGTTTTTTGCTTGGATGGATTGTTGGTTCGTGGCCATTATTTTGGGCTCTTTTCATCAGTTTTTTACTTGGAACTGCATATTCCATCGAAGTGAGTTCATTCTTTCATAGACACCAGTTTAATTCGTCACGTCATTGGACAGAACAATTTATTACAGTATGCTGTCCTAATAAAAATATGAAACTGATGATTCCGCACTAGTCTTGTATTGTATGTCGTCATGCCTGCAAGGATATGACATATTGGATAAGCAGTGGTTATCCTTCTGAACCTTTTACTGATGCTGGAAAACTATATTCTTGGTTTGCACTCTCTCAAACTTCAAAAGGAAAATGTTGTTGTATTACTCTCGAGGAATCCAATGTATTCAGCTAAAGGTAGAAAAATTAAAGAACATTCTATGGCAATTTGGCGAGATTCTATGTGTAAATTGTAATTAAAAAGAATAGTATCGCTGCTATTTTGTACTGATTGGCACAGATTGCATGGGAGGTGAATTATTGTAACCCTTGTGCTAGTTTGCACCGTCTATTTCAACTGAAAAGATTACTCAAAACACGTAAAAGAGATTGTGATTTCTAATTGGTTATTGGAGTTGGTTGCGAAAATGATCTCTCTTTCTGCTATTTTAGATTATTTATTTAGCCCATGTTTGAGCCCCATTTTTTTAGAACTCATTTTTTCTCAAAATTATTTTCAACCACACATTCTCCCAATAAAATAATTCTATACTTAAAACTGAAAAAACTTTTTTATACTTTCTTTTAAATTAGTCTATAAAAGTCTATCATAGTTTGAAAGTCTTTAAAAGTGATAGAAGTTTATAATTCTATAGAATCTACAAAATTCAATAAAAGTCAATGAACTCTACAAAACTCAGTCACTTAAAAACAGTCTTTAATTGTCTAGATTATGGAGATGTAGAGGGCTATACCTATCACAACCTTGCTGTTGTTAGTGTCGTTTCAGGCTTACCATATAAAAAGTTCGCAAATTAAGATTACTCGTGTATATAGACCATTTTGAATGGAATCTTTGATATCTAAATTCATCTTTATCATGATAGTGATGCTCAAGTTATATATAATGCCACATACATTCCTCAGTGATACTGAATACTTTTGTACCTTTTCAGCTGCCATTTTTGAGATGGAAGAGATTTGCATTTGTTGCAGCAATGTGCATCTTCGCTGTACGAGCGGTGATTGTTCAAATAGCCTTTTATCTGCACATCCAGGTGTTTAATTTTTCTATAACTTGATGTATCTTTATTTTATGATATTTGATTTAAAGAAATATGGTATGATTGTTTAAAAAGATCATTCACTGTCGTGTCTATGATTTTAGGAAAATGATGTCCAAAGGCTTGTTCAGAGTTTTTCTCTATATTTCTGACTTGTGAACTGACTTAATATTTGGTAGCATGCACTGATTGTGGTAATTTATAAGTACAACAGATATCGTTTCAGACAACTACAATAGGACAGTATTGGGATTCTATGTGATAGGAAGATTCATATAGGGAATGATTAAACTTGCTGCTTTATAGTTTCGAGTGTTGGGCTGTAAGATGATTATTTATAAGATTAATGTAGAAGAAACTATGATGCTGAAGTGGATGCATAATCATTGAAACCTAAAGTTTATCTAAATCAAAGTTAATAATTAATTTTAATAAGACATTTCATGGAATTCATAGCTATTTAATTTTTATCAAAATTTACTAAAAATTTGATTTTAATCTCCACCAAACAAGGGCAAAATCAAAATAAATTTGAATTTCGATAATATATTAATTTTAAAAATTCTCCAACGATCGTACGCTAATCGAACATCTCAAAACTTATTTCGAGAACTACATTATGGGCATATCACAGATATCGAAAATAGTTAAAAATACGTTAAATGTGAGTCTTAAAGAAATACGTCTAACTTNACTTCTAAATGTAATTTTCATCATTTTATTAGGAAACTTTATATGGAATATGACATCAAAATTTTTTGAAATTTTACATCCGAAAAAGTCATATCCCATGTAAATTTTCGGATGCAAAATTACATAGGGTATGATTTTTTTGGACGTAAATTTTTTTATTGTAAAATTTCTCATAACTTATTTGTAAGTTCGATTGTATCCCCCCTAACTGTGAAGTTCTGCGTCCGCCCCTGTCAAGAAGAGTGATTAGCTAGTGCAAGTTAGAAGAGAGATCGATAGATCAAAACTAACATGACATGTATAGTTGTTAAGGATTTAGTTGCTTTAAAGCACATCTAGTAATGAACTAAATAGGAATGGTGAAAATGATTCATGTTGCTAACTCCAAATTTTATTGAAGATGAGACTTAGTTTTTTGCTATTATTAGTTACTCATGTGAACATAGTTCTTGACATCTCTGTAGCACGACAATTCAACTAGGGTAGCGTGTCCGACGTGTCGGATAACGATACTCCTTAGACACTCTGTCGTAGTCATTTTTTTATAAAAAAATATTATATATTTTTAACTTAAAATTATTATTAAATAACAAATATGTACTAATATTTAAAAGATTTCAGACACTCTCCGGAAGAAATGAACACAGCAAGGAATATACCAACACCTAAATGATGTAAAATACTATTTGATATTTTGTTATAGGAGAACTTTGGTTATAATAGCTAGGTAGACGGCAGGAATTACAGAGATTTACTGCTATGTAAATGTACTCAGCAACAAAGAAATGAATAAATGGTATTTGGCTTTTCGAGAGAGCCAATTCTCTCCCCAAAAACTATACTCAATTTCCCCTCCCTTCATTCTTCTTTTCCCCCTTATTTATAGACTAAGTGATCCCCATACTGTGCTCTCTGCCTGTATAACTAGCCTGTGAATTGTTGTGACAATAGACCACGTGATTTGTTGTAACTGTCTAGCTCATTTCCCTTCCTGCCCCTGCTGCCCCCTGTGCTCTTTACACGCACAATTTGAATTGAGTTGGTGTTCTATCAGTTTCACCCTCTTGTTAAGTTTTTACCCCCAATCTCTTTTGTTAAGACCTTTGACCTTAACGGACGCAAGTGGTATGCATGCTGCTCAGTGAGTTGTGTGTGTGATACTCTAAAGAAGGGCAAAAAGACAGTGGTTGTGGAAATGATGTGGATGTTGGCAAGAGGCTTTGGGGCTTTGGGGTGGGTGGAGGGGATAGGGCTGGGCTGGATTGAAGAAGGCACTTTTGATTCTTTTTAATTTCATTTTTTTAAATATCTTTTTTGTACTTTGTTTTTTTATTTATTAGTAATGGACAAAATTATCTTTTTGTCATTCTTTAGAATACCGCTTGCACCGCCCACAGCCATGCGTGCATAACACTTGCGTCTGTTTACGGCAAAGACTCATGGAATCAGTCATTGATAACAAATAGCATTAATTGATGAAAGGTTGAGGTTAAAAGTCTTACAAAAAAAAAGGTTGGGGTAAAGTGTAACGAGGGTTAAAGGTTGGGGATGAAACGTATAATTTAGCTAAAAATTGACTAGGATCGCAATTCTAACCTTTGAGGGTGAAAATTTCAATTTACAATTTATTGTAGCCTCAATAAGAAGTTGGAGAGGGATTCCTCATTTCTTGTGGTATGTTTGACTATGATCTATATTGCTGCTATTTCTTCACTTAGGTACTAATATATTTTACAATTTTCAGATGCATGTTTATGGAAGACCAGCTGTCTTTTCAAAGTCTGTGATTTTTGCAACTGCCTTCATGAGCTTCTTCTCAGTTGTCATAGCGTTATTTAAGGTAAAATACGTTTGTTTCACTTTGAACAGGTTTACCTTATGAAATTTAATTAAATCTATGGAAGCAGGATTTTCTTATTGCATGCAGTGTATGTGTATTTATATCATGAATGCAAACCTTATATGAGTAGGGTATTGCTCTATATTTGTAATTACATATGATGAATGTAAGTGGGTGCTTTGTAGAGTACAGTGTGTTAAATTACTCCGAATATAACTGCCGAACAAAGAAGTCAGACTAAAGAGTTACAATATCTTTTTAAGCAATCCAGACTTAATACTGAGTTGTGGAACAATAACAATGACCAAGCTTCTAAAATCTCATTGACTGATGTACCCTGAAGTTTTTGTACACTCATTTCCCCCATTTGTGTTGAACATTAAACTTAAATGAATAAATATATTCATTCTGTAATAGTTTAAACCTTTAGATGAAGTGGGTTTAATACGGTCTCGGAGTAGGCAAGGTTTCAAGTCTGCTGTCATTCATTTATGAAAATTAGTCATGCCTTTGTTGAACTTGAATTAATCCAGCTTGCACATGCAGGGATGCATGAAGACTAAATTTAAGTAAATTTTCCTCTCTAAAAGCTTAAGTTTTTAAATGAGGTGGTTCAAGAGGTCAAACGCTTAAACATGGACTAGTGCGGGTTTCTTTATCTCATTGAGTGGCCAGTTTTCAATTGCACCAACAAAGGTCATAATTGAATCAATGTAGATTAATAATTTCAGCTAGTTTCTAGACCACCAACCTTGGCCTTGGGCATTTGTAATGGTTGATTCTCTTATCCATCAGATTGTTTAAGTTTGATCCGTAGCTTTTATGTTTGCAGTTTTAGTGTGTTATGTTTTGATGTCTATGATAGTGTGAAGTGAATGAAGATGGTTGGAGCGAACTGCTTTTCATGCATCAATTGCCCTCTTTATTCTTAAATGAACTACATTTTCTTGAGACATAGGAGATATGATTCGAAGAATAATTATCTTTTCATAATCTTAGGGTTTTTTTTTTTTTTAACTTCTGCAATTTTAAGTTTCTCAACGTTTATTTTGCATTAATAATTATATATTTTATCTTAAACTTTGTGCAAATGCATGGAGGAGGATTGTCACATGGAATGGTAAAGTTGGAAAGGAAAACAAAATAATATCCAGAAACTAATGTAGCAAAGTTATAGCGCAGAGTAGTCTAATTCAATACTCGAATTCGGACTATATTATAAATTACAATAGAGTTCAACAACGTAGAAATTTAGCATTCAAATTAAGGTTTCATTATTGAACACCATTAAGTCTCTCTAGCTGAAAAGTTCAAACTGTTTTTGGTATTTTTGACTTCTAGGAAAAACAAAGTTAATGTACAGAGCCATCGTGAGTTCTATTAAATCTTTGAACCATATCACGTTACTGTTGGGTGATTCAAAACCCAACTATCAAATAAACTTTTTGCTGGAGAGATAATAATATCTTAACCGAAACCGATATAAAAAAAATCGTGAAAAATCAGATAAACTTACCTATATATTTTATGGGCAATATATCCCTCCTTGATTGTGCTTATGTGAAGTATTGCATCTTGAGAAATTTGTTTATTCTTGACAATTAAGATTGATTTTGCAGGATATACCTGATATTGCTGGGGATAAGATATATGGCATTAGATCTTTTACCGTTCGATTGGGCCAGCAGCGGGTTAGTTACCAGTTAATGTCGAATTCAATTCTAGCACAAGCTTCTGTACTGTGTATTTTCTCTGATTGCACTGAGTCATTTTTGCAGGTCTTTTGGATTTGTATTTCGCTTCTTGAGATGGCTTATCTTGTTGCTTTGTCAGTGGGAGTAACATCAACCTGCATCTGGAGCAAATGGATAACGGTAATCTACTCTTCTTCGAATATTGTACATATTCACAATAAAGGGTTGTTGCATTCAATTTGCACAGAAACTGCAATGACATGTTTGGTAAGGTGGATTGTATGACACTTGCCAATATTAAAGAAGAAGGAAAAAGATCTTTTAAAAAGAAGCTAAAATCTTGTTCAATATATCCAATCGAGTCTAGTATTGCATATGATACATGATTCAAGATTTAGTCATTCAGAATATGTTGTAGCATGTAACGTACGAATAGAAAGAGAAGTTTATTGTAGACTGAACTTTGAAACAATTTAAGTCAATTTTTTGTATTTTCCCGAAATCAAGATGTAAAGATAATATTAACAAAAATAATGTGCAAAAAAATTAGAAAATTTTTAATAAATGCAGATGTTGAGACTAGTATCTCATCTAGCCCTCGGAAAACTTTTTTACCAAAAATCGAAAGCTACTGCTAGATGGGCATGCTCAGCATCTGAGCATTATGCGCAGTACCAAGAATAAGAAACAAGAACGCATGCACTAAAGCTTGTTTATACATTTAACAGCAGGCATCTGTTTAAAATTTAAACCATTTCTTTGCATTTGTTTAGGTTATTGGTCATATTGTGTTGGCTTCATTACTTTGGAATCGTGCCAATTCAGTTGATTTGAAGAGCAAGACTGCAATAACATCCTTTTACATGTTCATATGGAAGGTAATTTATTTACTGGATACAATGCAATAACTTGAATTCTGCACTCATGAAAGAAACTTATTTTTGGCACTTATTCTTTCATAAAAACAGTTTATGATAGAATTTTATTTGCTCTTACATCTTATGTATACCATATCTTATCATTTAGGATTTAGCTTGTGTATTACACTTTCACGAGATCTTGCTTATGATGATTATGTATAATCGATTTTTGAAGTCCATTATCAACTTGACACCTGCTTAACCACATATTTTAGACGTAATTTTTCTAAACTTTACTCTCTAATGCTTGCGCTTTTGAGTTCAGTATAATGTGACATTTTGTCAGAGTAATTTACAAATACACCTGCCCGCTCACCCCCATAATCTCTCACAGGGGGTAGAGAGCACCAAATAACTTTCATTCACCCCCATAATCTCTCCCGGGGGTAGAGAGCACCAAATAAATTTCATTTGACTAATTTGTTGAATCATCTGTAACATTATTATTCTGTTGTGCAGCTCTTTTACGCGGAGTACTTGCTAATACCTCTTGTGAGGTAAATGTATGGCACTCGTAAAAAGTGGCCTGCTGTTTGTCTCTTTGCCAGGGATTGAGTTGTTTTGATCAGACAATGCATTACAATCTCCAAACCCAATGTTTTTCTGGTTTCTTTTCTAATTTGAAATTTAGAACACGTGACATCATCTCATATGATTCTTGATGGTCTATGATGTACAAGGAGCACGTAGCTCTGTGTTCTATTTGAAGCATTTGTGATTGTTACAAGATCATGAATTTGAGCTTATATGAGACCTTCGAATAAATGGATATGAGTGTCAAATAGGACTGAGTCGTTCCCTTGTTTCATTTAATTTAGTATGGTTGTTTAATACTTTAATTTAAGTTTAGTTTTTGACATTCATGAATAAAAAAAAAAAAAAAAATCGAAAAATGAGCCGGCTCAGTCCTTGTCATGGCCCTTTGAACTCCTAATGGATGAGTTGAAAACAAGTTCAATGGGAAACCAAGAAGGACATGGCCTAGGTTGGGGACCTCCATGGCACTTCAAAGATATTAACATGTATGGAGCATAGATTTTTAAGAATATTTTGTCACGTAGACTTAGCTTTCACATTAATAGTGAATGACAAGTCTACATATTAGCTTTGAATTCGTCTTGCTTAATATTGCCTTCATGTAAGAAGTATCTGGGCTGCCCGTCCAATGAATATTCAAGTGGCAAATATGATGTAAGCGTCTTCGACCAGTCCCTAATAAAATAAAATAAAAATTCTAGAAACTATCATAATTTTTCATAAAGTTGATGCCTAATTTCGAAAGGCACTATCAATGGGAGTAGACAATTGAACCGAATATGGAGAAAAACAGTCATTTGACCAGGGATGGGTAGAAATACCTGCAGCCTTAATAAAATCAAAGAATGATGGTTTTTTTAATGGCAATAATACACTCAAAAGTCCTAGTCCTCGTCACGAATCACAAATTGTGTACAAATCCAATTCGCTCTCATTTGGTGGCCTAATTTCCATCTTTGCTAGGGTAGAAAGTTGAAGGTGGGACCATAGGTTTTGGCTAAATTTATACGGAGACCACACTTTTTCTTGCAAAAGTGACCTCAAAAAGTGAAAGGTGCCACAAGTGGAAGCATAGTGTTCTAATATTGCACAAGATAGCATGATAGGTTTGGGACGGTGGTTCCATCCCTTGTGTGCATAGTGCAATCCTACGTGTTTGTCCCCCACTATATAACATAGCCATGGTGACTGTACGTTGCTTTATGTTAATACGTGAACAAATCTGATCTGATTGAGTTATAATATGGATAAAAAAAAAAATAGAATCTATTTGTTACACAGAATTGAACAGTGCTAAACATAGTCGAGAAAAAAAGGCAGTTAACAAAAGTGTCAGTTGTCATGTCTAATTTGCTGAAAACGTTATAAATTAATAAAATTTATTTTAGTATTTTGGTTAGATAAAAATAAGAAATAGTCCGATTAGAAAGAGGAAAGCGAAACAATTTTCTCATTTGAGAAAAGAATCAAGGATTGGAGCATCTTCAATAATATTTTAAAATAGTAAGTGTGTTTGACTCTCTGCAATTAAATGTATTCAAAATATTTCAGTTCTCAATGTTCCATATATTGACCCAATTAAATACTATTTACAAAGAAAGTTGAGAGAAATAATATAGAATAATATTATCTGCAGTCGTTCACTATCACAATCGTCATACGTGAGATACATGTAGTTGTTAATGATTTGATGTGTAAGATGCTATTGAAGCATTTATGTTTTTCTCTTTAAATTGTCAAATATGCTATTTAAAAATAAAATAAAAATAAATTGAAAGTCTATCTACCTACCCCTAACGCCTCCTTTCTCCTGGTCCTCATCCTCTTAACTCATTATTTCTCTAGTCAACTAAAAAAGTCTGTGTGTGTGATTTTCCTTTTCATTTACCTACCATCCAAATAATACCTAAATTTGTCATATATGTTAGCTCTTCTTGTTAATTGTTAGTATAATGTGAGTGTCATATTGCTACTATAGTTTTCTTTGGTTCCATCACATGTTAATTAAATTAAATGTTTTTTTTTTTTGTTTATTATTGCACTTATTTCTTCAACTTTGTTCTCGCTTTTTTCTCTTCAACCTTTCATTAATTAATACGTATTATCTTTGTAAATTTTTTTTACCAACAAGTTCATTAGATGGTGTAAAAATACTTATTTCTCCTTCAAATTTTTAAATAAGCAAAATAAATACAATACAATAATAGTAAAAAGTTTTAACAATTTCAAAGCATGTTATCGGAATATTTATTACGAACCAAAATGTGACAATTAATGAAATATTAAGGATAAAATTATGAAAAGATAAAGATATAAGTGTGACAATAACCACATATTGAGAACCTTTAATGTAATTGAAAAATAGAGAAATATAATTACATTAATATAATATGTGATGTTTATGATCCTAGCAGCTAGCATTAGGTAAATTTTGACAATTAATCCACCGTCTAAAAAATCCTAATCAGTTTTTCAATTTTCAAATTTTACCAATATTTGAAAAAAGAGGTAATAAAAACAAAAATTTAGAAGTGAACTGGTACCCGTTGATTTTGGGTTTTATTTTTTTTATTTTTTTTTTTTATTTTAACTGATTCTGAATATATAGTTCTTTTATATATAAACTGAACTAATTTCCGATCATCTCAGCCAAACTGGCCACTTCAACTCGATTCTTATAACATATATTTTTACGAACTTGAGTACTAAATATTCGTATTAATTGAAACATACATAGAATTTGTTCTTATCAAACGCTGTAATTTTGTATTTATTTCTACGAGTTTTTTCCTTAGTTTAGACCAAACAACTTAGTCTTCCTCAATAAGCAAGTTACCACTCATTTTATTAAAAAAAATAATGAAAAATTGTAAGCATGAGAGGAACTTGCACACGTGATGGGTCATGGACCACTTATAGATAATATTGTTAAGAGTACATAATTTTCTTATTAATTCATGTGAATCCCTTATGAATTGCCGAAAAATCAATCTTTTAGAGGCCAAAGTACAAATAAAAATCTTTAATTATATTTTGCCGTGGAAGATAAGGTTTAAATGAAATCGTGCACTCTCCATCATTAATATTTCAATGCAGATTTAAAGGCACGTTATTATCGTTCACAAGGAAATAAAAATTGTCTATCCCATCCTAATTGCCTAGTTATTTTGAATAAAAATCAAATTTCATTTAAAATAACCTTAGTCCAATTTTTTAATGTCACAACCCTTTAAACTGACGAAAACTGTTTAATTGACAGTTGTACGTAACTGAACTTTCATATAATCACTACTCAGTACCCTACAAACGAAAACACTAAAATGAAGGTTATGATAATGTCTTTACATTAAAATGGTTTTTTTTTTTTTTTTAACGCTTTGATGACTTAACGTAGTGTTAAGTTTACAAATCACGTTGATTATGAGAAAGATCAGTTGTGTTATGACTGTTAATTAAGCAATTATCATTAATTTGGGATAAGACACGATATATGTGGTGGTGAAATTTGAAAGTAAAATTGAAATTTAGTAAATCAGTTGAAACAAATTAAAGTTTAGCGTTTCAATTAAAATTGATCGAAACTTCGATGATTACAATTGCAGTTTTATTTCCGAAACTCCGATAACACGTTTAATATGTCAAATTGAATTTAGATATTTAAGATATTTATTGTTATTCTCTTCAATTTAAAATTCCATAAATGTCGTACATATGTTAGGAACCTATTTGGGGCCATTGAATATGTTTTTATTTGTGGATAAATAAATAAAGCATCAATTCACTTTGAACACCTTTTGACAGAATCCAACGGTCGGAAGAGGGGCAAATGGAATTCTCCTTGTGTGAATGGCCTCGTTGGCCAAAAGCACCCCAACTTAAAATAAAGTAAAATTAAAAATTTCAAACTATTCTGGAATGGAATAACTGAGACTGTTTTAAGACTCTGCACTCTGCAGGGAGATTACCTTCTATTATTGGATGGCCCAATCAACGTGATAGAAAGTCAATCTAGTGCATATTTTGGCAAGCTCAAAAATTTGATTGAAAAGTTTACCCACAAATAAGATTTTTTTTTTAAAAAAAAAAAATTTGTTTTTATCAAAGTTAAAAATAAATAAAGTACTAATTTCATTTAAGGAGATGCAATCTTTCTTTCTTTCTTTCTTTCTATCCTTTTTTCCCCTAAAATTATAGCTAATGGGAGAAACGGAATAAAACTATATATTATTCATCATGCACGAAAATCCACTCCGAGCACTATTTGTATTGTGGACACAATAGACCCACCCCACACTCAGTGATGCTCTATATCATTCTACATTGGTGAATTGAACCTAATATCAACTCATGTATGAATATACATTCAAATTTTTCAAAAAAAAAAAAATAAAAAAAAAAAGGATAACTGAGGTACGATTGAACCACATAACACTCAAGAATAGGCCGAGAATCCACAACAAATTCTTGGACATAGAAAATGTGTAACGCTGAAATAGAGTTTGGTGAACCTGTTGGTTCTTCAGTAGTTTTAAGTATCAAGCCACGTTGCCTAGGTTACACCATTGAAACCCTAACAAAGGGAATTTTCTATGCTTTGAAATCTTTAATATTAACCCCCATCGACGACGGTTTGGTGGTGATTCTTCTAGTTTTTTTTTTCTAGAATCGGGTGTCATGTATTGTTTTTATATTTCAGTAATTTATCTAAATATGTTAAAAAAAAAAAAAAAAATCTAAAGTAGGTTTTGACTTTTAAAGTTAGCCAAACATGCTAAGATCTATTCTAGCCATCAGAAAATAGAAGAAGACTTGAGTATAATTGGACAGACAGTGTGACAAGGCCTTGCAAAAATAAAATGGAAGCATCCCTACTAAATAATATTATTGACTTTCATAGTTGTTGATCGTTTTTCGTGATGGTTACGTGGACAACAGATGTTGGACTCACTCGCGTCCATGCAAGCAAATTGTAACACGTTTTGACCGAAGATTCGGACGGAGCATTTATGAACGTAGGAGATGATTTGCGATGTGAGACAAAAATATTCGAACACTGACAATATGATCAAAGATTATTGTATATAAACAAACAATCACAAACCATTCTACCAAAATAAATTTAACTCATGCAAATAGACAGGTAATAAGCAAGAGAGAAGGCTGAATATATTTTTGAGTAGAAAGAGTTGCATTCCCCTCTAATGAATTACAAGATTTGCTTATCTATAGAGTTTTGGCTGATATAATATTTGTTGGATCAGGACCACGTGACCTCATCTCCCAAGTCAGAGCCTCACATCACTCCTTAATATATTGACAACGGGCTAGTCGCCCTACATCCTAGGTTGATAATCATGACATCATCAATATAAACATTATATCGATCATTTCTAGAGATTGTCTGGGAATTCCTTGAAAGACAACAAGTGCTTCAGCCTAAGAGAGCTTCGGCTACACAAGAGCCTCGAAACAGTGGAGATCAGCTTCTTTTTTGACTTCTTTATCTCGACTAATTGGGTTCTTGTTGATTTTGTCAGATCTGATTCAATGTCTCCACGAGGACTATGATGGAGCCTCGGTGATGAGACGTAACAATATTAATTATTTTTGTTCTACAATACTGGTTTTCAGGGTCCCCCAAAGTGCGAGTTGCTGGAACATCACATGATGTCCTTCAATGGTGTATGTTTGTGCTGTCCCGTGTCGACCACGTAAAAGTAGGATGAATAACATTAAATTCTATTTAAATAACTTTTATATTCTTTCGAGTAAAAGTCTTCCCCTACTCTGAGAAGGATGAAAGGATAAGAGGTACACCGTACACTGCACCGATCCTTTTCTTTTAAGGTCTATATACGACACAGAATTGTGTATTTCTTAGTTGTGAGTGTCTGAACTACACGTTCTTTGTTTAAAGATCTTGTTTGGACACAACATCAAAGTGAAGCAAAATTAACTGTCAGTTAATACTTAATTATATGAGTCGTGAAAATAAGTTATCTCTTTCGTTCACCACGACAAACCTAATATAATCTGATTTTTAATGTATGAGTTAAGAAAAATCATAGTCCTTCACAAAGCATGAACTGAGATCCTATCAAATATTTTTGTATAAAGTCTTGGAGAAGGGCTTCAAGCAACTCACTTGGCATTTGGCTATCGATGCTTATGTTGACCAGTTCTCACAACAATCATGCAGTTAATTACTCCTAAAAGTAAGTCAACGCTAAGAGTCAAACATCATTTTTTTGACCTTTTTTGGGGTTGGGAAGAATTAAAGGTGAATTACATTATTTCCAATTAGATCATGAAATTTGATTTATTACTATAAAATATAACTATACTGTAATATGTAATAGCTAAATGACCAAAATTAAAACAACCACTTTTAAGACAAATTTGATTATCAACTTAAGACAAACTGGATTTATAAATTTCCAAAATTCAAAATATCACTTTCATATATTGTAGAAACTTTTGAGTATAATGTATTATGTATGGGAAAAATCATCAACAATTATACTAATGAATGTAAATTGATCGATAAATTAATGCAATGACTATTCGT
>CAIGRF010206818.1:29913-46974 GCA_903798235.1 Fraxinus ornus
TAGAAAATAAGAATTTTTTTCGATTTACGTGTAATATTATTTTGGGCCCGTTCGGTAGAGATTAAAATTGAAAAACTAGCCGTTATTGTTGACTTTTATTAGACGAGTATGACTCAATAACGACTATATTTTTTCAATTTTAATTGAATTTTAATCCCTAACGAATGAGGCCTTTATGTGAGGATGTATGATTAAAAATGAGTTTTTTGAAAAAATGTGGCCAAACGTAGACTAAATTAACTACGAAAAGTTTTAGTCAACAGGAATAGCCAACTTTGGCATTAAGAACATAGTTTGATTTATATTTTCCGAAAATAATTTTTATGAAAAAGTGATTGTTTTTGGAGTATGTGTGATTAAAAAATAATTAAAAAAATTATGAATCAAGGTACAAAATTATTTTATTGAAAAATGTGATTGAAAATGAATTTGAATAATTATAATTTCTAGCTAGAAATCAGGACACGTAAGAAAAAAGTATTTTTATATCCAACTAGTCCATGCTGTTAGTTTACTTTTGCGAAATTTGTTACGGTACCATTTTCCGTGGTACTTGTACCTTTTGTCTCTATAGAAATTCAACAGATTCCCTTTATTTGCTGTCACGCTCTTGATATTGACACTTACCCATTTAAAAAAAAAAAAAAAGTTATTTATATTGGACGTCCCAGTACTTTTCTAATCTTGTCAAAGATTCCACTATCTTAATGGGGAAAGATATAACTTACTGGCGCGTGAATTACGCGTGCAATTGCTACCGCGTAAAATGTGCAGCACTTTAAGGCGTCGGATTTGTTGAGAAACCAATACCATTTTTTCTGGGATTTGGAGAAATTGATTGTGGGGTCCAATGACATGTGGAAAGTCAACTTTAGTTGCTATTCAATCTTCATATGAATAACAACAGTCAAAGAGGTCACCAATCCGAAAAAGGTCACGGATAAAGGATTGAACTGGATCGAAACCGAGGAAATAATAATAAAATTAAAAGAAGTAAAAAAAATTCTAGGTGAACCGGCTCGCTGTTTTCCTTTTTCACGATTTCTTCTTTTTTTTTTTTTTAATTTTATACACTTGAAAAAACTGATAATTCTACCCAAGACATAAAACAAAATAAATAAGATTTTCTTGATTTGTGTTGTAACTTTTTATTAATATTAATGATTAAATTTAAATGAATTAATATACGTTCCTCTTTTTTCCACATCAGAAATACTCTAAGGGTGTATTTGGTTGCATTTCTTTTCCATGAAAAAATGTCAATTTTCCATCCAAATTCCTACTTTAGAGCGTTTGATTACTATTTTTTTCTATTGAAAATATTTTCCAACTTTTGAAAATATGCAAAATTTTCTTTGTTTTTAAGAAAAACATGTTCTTTGTGGGAGTATGTTTTTATTTTCCTCAAAACGAAAAAAACATTTTCTTTTTTAGGATATATTTTCCATATCAATCAAGAGTTTATCTGATTGGCATGAAAAATATATCATAGAAAAGAAAATATTTTCCTCAAAAATAAGGAAAATTAAGCATATTTCTCATGGAAAAAAAATAACAATTAAACACTTCGAAATAAGAATTTGAATAGAAAACTGACATTTTTCATGGAAAATAAATGCAATCAAACACATCATAAGTTTAATAGCATGTTTTTTTTCCACTTTTTTCCACAACATGAAAGTAGTCATTCATTGTGTATAAAAAGACGGAAAGTCTTGTTGTCGACTGATTATGTCTAACAGGGTATAGATTTTAGATGAGGTGGTTGAACGATTAAGTTAACGTAATAACTTAATGAATATTTTAGGTCGACTCTTACTTCAAGCCATGAGTTGGAATTTTTGACAAGCTGGAAATTTTTGTTGTGAGTATTTGATGATGGCAATTATCAGAAATCGTTAAACAAAAAATTTCTGTAAGGATTAATTTTCCTAATAACAAATTAACAGTCCCGATAAGCTAATTATAATAATGGTTAACTAACTGGATAAAAGATATATAAAAATAATTCAAAAACTATTAATTTGTTTGTTTTGCTCAACAATTTAATCACTACTTAAGGCGAGGATTATTGCTTATAAATTTATTTTCATTTCCTGATCTTAAAAAAAAAAAAAATAACCTCTATGATATGCAACATTTAAGACTATAGTTTCAAGCAGCAGTTTCCATATTAAGAATAATTTTCTTGTTTTTATTCTTTCTAATAACAGGAAAAAGTTCCGATCGAGGAAGTGTTCGAGCAGTTGAAATGTACCCGGGAGGGGTTAAGTCCAGAGGAAGGAGCCAACAGGCTTCAAATTTTCGGACCAAACAAATTGGAAGAGAAAAAGGTATTCCCATTAAGGATTAATGTCTTATACAATTGTAACGTGCAAATTGCAATGCTTGATCATGTGTTTGTGCTGGAATTAACAGGAAAGCAAAATACTCAAGTTTCTTGGATTTATGTGGAATCCACTCTCATGGGTGATGGAAGCTGCAGCTATAATGGCAATTGCACTGGCTAATGGAGGTGGAAAGCCCCCGGATTGGCAAGACTTTGTTGGTATTGTTTGCTTGCTCGTTATCAACTCGACTATCAGTTTCATTGAAGAGAACAATGCCGGAAATGCTGCTGCAGCACTTATGGCTGGTCTTGCTCCTAAAACAAAGGTATACAACATTTTAAAATTTTCGTTGTAAACTAGGCCAATCGTGTAGTCCAATAATTTTTCTGAGAATGTGTAACATTTGTTGAGTTATTGTAATAGGTCCTTAGAGGTGGTCGCTGGAGTGAGGAGGAAGCTGCCATTTTAGTTCCTGGAGACATTATAAGCATTAAACTGGGAGATATTGTTCCTGCCGACGCTCGTCTTCTTGAAGGTGATCCGTTAAAGATTGATCAATCTGCCCTCACAGGAGAGTCACTTCCTGTAACCAAGAATCCTCATGACGAAGTCTTTTCCGGGTCGACATGCAAACAAGGTGAAATCGAAGCTGTTGTTATTGCCACAGGTGTTCATACTTTCTTTGGGAAGGCAGCACATCTTGTGGATAGTACCAACCAGGTCGGGCACTTCCAAAAAGTGCTCACTGCAATCGGTAACTTTTGTATTTGTTCCATTGCTGTTGGAATGCTGGTCGAGATAATTGTCATGTACCCAATTCAGCACAGGAAGTACAGGCAGGGGATTGATAATCTCCTTGTCCTCTTGATCGGAGGAATTCCAATTGCTATGCCGACTGTCTTGTCGGTCACAATGGCTATTGGATCCCACAGGCTATCGCAGCAGGGTGCCATTACCAAGAGAATGACAGCAATTGAAGAGATGGCTGGTATGGACGTCCTCTGTAGTGACAAGACAGGCACGTTGACACTTAATAAGTTGACTGTCGATAAAAGCTTGATTGAGGTATTTGCAAAGGGAGTGGATCCCGATCATGTTTTGCTCACTGCTTCTAGGGCTTCTCGAACTGAAAATCAAGATGCGATTGATGCAGCTATTGTTGGTACACTAGCTGATCCGAAGGAGGTATTTCTCCCTTTTATTGTATATTGAGTAAATTTGGAAAGGTGAAACATGGGCTCACGAAACATGTATTTGATTCTTAGGCACGAGCTGGTATCAGGGAGGTCCATTTTTTCCCCTTCAATCCTGTGGACAAGAGAACTGCTTTGACTTTCATTGATTCCAATGGAAACTGGCATCGAGCTAGCAAGGGAGCTCCTGAACAGGTGCTCTTTCTAATTCTAAATTTCTAGTATTCTTGTACTTAATGAATATTAAGCAAAATATTGATAATCTATTTCATTTTCCTCTTTGCCCGGAATCAGATTTTAACGCTCTGCAACTGCAAGGAAGATTTGAAGAAAAAGGTTCATGCAACAATTGATAAATTTGCTGAACGCGGGCTTCGGTCATTGGCTGTTGCAAGACAGGTTTGGTATACAAATATTTGCTTCTAGATATTTTCTCCTACATCCATGTGCGTCATAGATTTAAATATAAGTAACATAAATCATTCTCCCATAAAACAACTTAAAGCTTTTAGGGGAAATGATGAACAAGGTAGCAAAACATGCAAAAGTCTCAGTTCATTCTCATTGTAACCCAATTACGAAAATACTGTCTTAAGTCTTCAATAAAATAAAACGAAGTTGGCACGCTTGTGAAAGGACAGTGTTGAAGATGCATAGATAAATAAATTCCCTTTTCTCTAATAGTTTAAGCCTTGAATGAGGTAGTTCAATGTCTGCATTCCAACATTTGTTTCGTTCTTTTCTTTTTCTTATTTAAGTTCGATTTTTCTCTGGCGAAATTATTCCCGTTACTAAGGCTAATATTCTACATTTGCAGGAAGTGCCAGAGAAATCAAAAGATGCCCCAGGTGGTCCATGGCAATTTGTTGGGTTGTTATCCCTGTTTGATCCTCCTAGACATGATAGTGCAGAGACCATCCGCAGGGCTCTCAATCTTGGTGTAAATGTAAAGATGATTACTGGTAAGTTCATTTTTCATTACCCTCGAGATCCAACCTTCATACCATTTTTTTAACCTTCATAACCAAATGCATATTCATATCGGTGTGTAAATTCTAGGCGATCAACTTGCCATTGCTAAGGAAACCGGGCGTAGACTTGGGATGGGAACAAATATGTATCCATCTGCTTCTTTGCTTGGGCAACACAAGGATGAGTCTATAGCCGGCCTTCCCATTGAAGAGTTGATTGAGAAGGCAGACGGTTTTGCCGGAGTCTTTCCAGGTAGGCGTTGTTGGTTTCTTTCATCTTTACACTGCATTAAATCTGAAAATTCCAAATCTTCTTTCAACCAGGGAAGGGAAATTTATAGTCTTTCTTGTTGTACAGAGCACAAATATGAGATAGTGAAGAAGTTGCAGGAGAGGAAGCACATTGTTGGAATGACTGGAGATGGAGTAAACGATGCCCCTGCTCTAAAGAAGGCAGATATTGGAATTGCTGTTGCTGATGCTACTGATGCAGCAAGAAGTGCTTCTGACATTGTTCTGACTGAACCGGGATTAAGTGTTATTATCAGTGCAGTGTTGACCAGTCGAGCTATTTTCCAAAGAATGAAAAATTACACAGTTTGTTTCTTCCTTATTACGTCTGTTCTGAAGTCGTACATTTTGGTCGAAATAGGTTTAATTCTTTACATCTTTGTTTTGGCAGATATATGCTGTCTCAATCACTATCCGTATTGTGGTAAGTTGACTGTTGCACTGGAAAGAGAGGTTGCTATTAACTATAGTGCTCATTATCAATTGATTTCTTATGACGTTCCCTTCTTGTTTTGCAGTTTGGTTTTATGTTCATTGCTTTGATTTGGAAGTTCGATTTCTCTCCATTCATGGTTTTGATCATTGCCATCCTCAATGACGGTATGATTCTCCCTAATTATTTGTACCTTAAATATTCTGTTCAGTTACTTGCACTTCGTTGGCTCTTATATTTCACATTATATTTTCTATTCAGGAACAATCATGACAATCTCGAAGGATAGAGTTAAGCCATCTCCACTGCCAGATAGCTGGAAGTTGAAAGAGATTTTTGCCACTGGAATAGTACTCGGAGGTTACCTAGCGTTGATGACTGTTATATTCTTCTGGATCATGAACGAAACTGACTTCTTCTCTGTAAGGACTAACAACATTTGCTTCTATGCCTTTTTTCCCGTCTCTTAATGCTTCTCCATTTGAAACGAGAATTGCAATGTGCTTTAATATACAAAATTTCTTTACTATCAAATGCAGGACAAATTTGGTGTAAGGTCCATTAGAAATAGTGAAGACGAAATGATGGCAGCTCTATACCTGCAAGTTAGCATCGTTAGTCAAGCTCTAATTTTCGTGACCAGATCACGCAGTTGGTCATTTATTGAACGCCCTGGACTGCTGTTATTGACTGCATTCTTCATTGCACAACTGGTAAAACTTCAATCTCTTTTGTGTTCTTAGTTAGTTGCTTGAAAACTTCTCTCACTTTCCTTCGAACTTCATGGAAAAAGTTACATTTTCTTGAACTTGAATGGTGAAGAAAGATCGAAACCAGATGTTTGTAGAGCTCTAATATGCAAAAACTGATTTGATCTTCTAGGTTGCAACTCTAATAGCCGTATATGCTGACTGGGGTTTCGCCAGAATTAAAGGATGTGGTTGGGGATGGGCTGGAGTAATCTGGCTTTACAGTGTAGTTTTCTATGTGCCTCTCGACTTAATGAAGTTTGCTATCCGATACATCTTGAGCGGGAAGGCATGGCAGAACTTGTTTGAAAACAGGGTACATTTACTATTCTACAAAAATCCCTATGACTATTTTCTCCAAGTTTTTCCATCCTTTCAGTGTTTATTTCACAAATTCTGATGTACCACAGACAAAGAAAGGGTGCTCGTTTAATAGTCTAATGATGAAATTTGGCCAAACATCACCATCTCAAAGGCTATGCCTTGGAGTTCTCCTCATAAGCCTGTTTACACTTGAAAAGTCGTATTAATTACCTAATTACAATGATTTTCTTGAAACAGATTGCTTTCACCACGAAGAAGGATTATGGAAAAGAAGAGAGAGAAGCTCAATGGGCTCTTGCTCAGAGGACCTTACACGGCCTCCAAACAACGGAGAATACAAATCTTTTCAACGAGAAGAGTAGCTACAGAGAGCTTTCTGAAATTGCAGAACAGGCAAAGAGGCGAGCTGAGATTGCAAGGTATGAACCGACTTTGTTAGTATTGTACTGACTCTTTAACCACCACACTTACTTAAAACTGTAACATCTTTTCGTTATCTTTATAGGCTTCGGGAGCTGCACACACTCAAGGGTCATGTCGAGTCAGTCGTGAAGCTGAAAGGACTGGATATTGAAACTATACAGCAGCACTACACTGTTTAAAGAATCCGAACGATTCTTACATATATGGAACAGGCTTCAAAATCAAACCATGATAAAACTGTTAAGACACAGAGGAGGCCATAGTTCCTAATATGTTAAATTTGGTTTTTTTTTTTTTNTATCTCAAAGTGTCCACAGAAAGTTCTATATGACTTTGGATCTTTTTAGAGTACAATCACGTCTCATGTAACCCATTTTTTCGACTCTAAATCTTTGCTCGCAGGTTTAATCTTATGCTTAATCTCATATTCGACTTTTGACATATTAAGTAGTGTTTGTTATGCGATTGCGAGTGACAACTTAGTTTTCGACTGACTATGTGATACATGCTATCAACACAAAAACACTCTTTGAAAGATTAAGCCCATGTTTGACACACATTCTCTATCTCATCTAATTCTCATTTTTTTCTCATACTTCATTTCAAACACACATTCTTCCAATAAAATAATATTACACACAAATCTAAAACGTTTCATAACTTTTTCACCACACATTTTCCCATCAATCACTATTCTAAAAATTTTTATCTTCAAAAATGGGTATCAAACATACCCTAAATGTCGAAGTTTGTTTCAAGAGAGCCTGAAATCACCTACACCATGCACACATAAAAAGATTGTCAATGAGTTCGACAAAATTCTCGCGAAATGAACCATGGGAAGCATCTAATGAAATCACAAGTTTACTTGCTTCTATGGCATCAAGATCGCTACTTGTAGGGGGGTAGAGATGTCAAATAGGCCGCTCGACTTGTCTGCTCGGCCGCTCGGCTCGTTAAAACACGAGCAACGAGCCCGAGCTCGAGCTGAGCCGCTCACAAGCCTTGCCCACGAGCTCGGCTCGTGGGCTCGTGAAAAATAAAATAAAAAAAGGTGAAAAAGTATTTAAAAAAAAATCAAAAAAGCTCGTGGCTCGCGGCTCGGCTCGTGAGCTCACGAGCCACGAGCCGAGCTCGTGGCTTAAAGGGTCAAGTCGGCTCAGCTCGGCCCATTGACATCTCTATAGGGGGGTGTGCATTTTTTCGTGTGACCATACAAATTGGATCGGAATCAGATCGCATTCATAAGTTTTGTTTAATTACAATTAAGCCTCTATTTGAGAAGAATTTATATTTTATATACTGTTTAGTTTATAAATAAACAGAAATAAGTTGTGGATGATACTTGTGAATTCATTAGAACGTGATTGAAAATAAAATTTGACCATTTATAATTTTTTATCTTAATTTTTTTTTTTTGACAAATTCTTACCAGCTAAAATCAATTACCAAGAAACAAAAATTCCTTAGATAAAACTCAATTCATACATTGCGCAATCATAAGAAGCAGAGTACAAAATACTTCTCCATAACCAAACCAAAAAACTACAGAGAAATGGCTTTAATAAGTAGAAGTAAATTATTTCAGCTAATTCCAATGCTTTGTAGAAAGAATTTCATACCCCGTAATTAACTTGCCGTGTTGGCTTGTCTTCTTAGACTTAGCAAAATATGAGCATTTTGCAGTTAACAATGCTACTAAATGAACTCGAGAGTACTTGTAGAAGAATCTCCAATTGATCATCGGAGAAAACAAAAATGAAAATAATTATATGCCACACCGGTCTACAGCCACCAACTCTATTTCCGACATCTAGTAGGAATTACAAAGCAAATAGAGAAAAACAGAAACAGAGAGAAAAATGGTAAATTTTGAGTACGCTAATTACCTTTCTCGATGAAATTAATTGGGAACCAAACCCAAATCGATCCAATCTAATCACATTAATTAGTCTTAGAAGCTATGAAATTTAGATAGAGTTTTCGACCACTCGGTCGATTAATATGAGATGGAGAAGATCCGACGTCTGATTGTACCTTCAACGCTACTCCCCTTAGCTGAGGAGTTTCTTCTTCTTACGATTTCATCGGGGATCTGAGAGTTTTGGGAAGGAGTGAAGGTAAACCCAAATTGGAGCTTGGAAGTGGCGAGAGAGTGAGTGGAAAGGGAAGACTATGGAAAAGGAATACTGTGGCTAATTTCCAAATAGCTGAGGAGCTGGAGCAAACTAAGAAGACTCCACTAAATAGTACCCATTCATAAAAAAAATTGAATTTTAGCCCATGTTTGATCCACATTATTTTTTTCATTCTCATTCTTCTACTCATTTTCAATAACATATTCTTCAATAAAATAATATTTTCCATCACATCAATAATTTTTCCTTCTTTTTCAACCACACATTCCTTATCACATCACTTCAAAAAAATGCATTCTCTCATTTTAATATGCACTAAACACACTTTTATTGTATACAAGTAATACTTGGAACAACATTTCTAAATTCTCGGGATAGGTTGGCTTCAGTACTCATTTTTAACTACACATTCTTCAATAAAAATAATATTTTCCATCACATCAATAATTTTTCCTTCTTTTTCAACTATATATTCCTCATCACATCACTTCAAAAAAATGCATTCTCTCATTTTAATATGCACTAAACACACTTTTATTGTATACAAGTAATACTTGGAACAACATTTCTAAATTCTCGGGATAGGTTGGCTTCAGTTTTATGACTTTAGGGGGGTCAAAACTCAATCACCTTAAAGAATTATGAGCAATCAAAGACTTTTTTCAAAGTATAGTGAACGATCAAAGACATCTTTCTTTTGCGGCAATTCACATAACGATGTTTGGACATTACCTGTATATTCCATTTGTCATGTCACCAATTTTGTCAGAGTTGTGAAACGAATGTCATGTCGTGAGTAACGTCCAACATGTTGATAAGTTTAATGTTCAAAACTCGACATCTAAAGCTTTAGTGAGCAGTCAAACGCACAGACATAAGTTTAGTGATTATTGAGATAATTAACTCTATATTTTTGTTCTTTCAAAATTATAGAATTAATTAATGTGTAATTAAATTCACACAAAAAAATTTGTTAATTGCACATAAGGTCTTCAATCTTTCTCACTATAACATTTATGTTCGCAACCTTTTTTTCCCCGCAGTTATTCATGTACTATTTTTTGTAAAGGGTCTGTTTGGTTTGGATTTTACAATTCTACAGTAAATCAATTCTCATTTTTCAACCACACATTCTTCAATAAAATAATATTTTACATCACATCAATACTTTTTTTTTTTTCAACCACACATTTCCCATCATATCACTATTCAAAATCAATTCTTCCTCCAAAAAATCTAAACCAAACAAGCTCAAAAAATATGATGTACAAATAAGTCATTACATCTTTTCAATGAACTTTATGGACAAAATCGATAATAGAGATGCAATTTACTAATTAAATAAATATTGAAAATAAGAGTATTACAATACAATACAAAAAAAAAATAAAAATTGAAAGCTTTGAAGGCAATTAAAATACAGTGCAAATAATGAAAAACATTATGAAAAATTACCTCAATTGCTCAACAAAACGGATTGTGTGGTACATTCTCTGGTGAAACGGATTCACAGACAGCATTCACACAGAAAACTGAAACCCACAGAAAACGAGTGTAAGCACTCACTTTTCACGCTCTGTACCAAAATCTGATAGTAAAAATTCAATCGTTGGAAAATCTTGAAACTGAAATTCTTCTCGAGTTCGCATAATTCGAATGCGTCAGAAATAACCGCGACCGACAAAATACGTATACATAAATAGATACAGATAGTTGTCGACTAGTAACGTCACATGATGTCATCGACGGCGGCGGTAACGGCAGCGATTGAGAGGGTTCCGTTTGAGATCTGTAAGGGAATGAATGGCCTCGAGAAGGTCGTCCTTCGAGAAGTCCGGGGAAGCTCCGCCGAGGTATAACTATATAAACGACGCCGTATCTTGGGTTCACCTTCTCTATTGTGATATTTTATTTTGTTGAGTTTTAATCTGCATTTCTTGGAAAAATAGAAATGATGTGAAGAGCTATTGAATTTTATTGATATCCATTTTTATATCGTTTGATCTGCGCTGTTTAATTAAATCGGATCTCTATACATGCGTATTTACACAGATATGTATGTGCGTTTTCCTGTTGCTGCTAGTTTGGATACAGATATGCTCTTTAATTAACCGAGGAATCATTCGTTTTAATCAGACATTTGTTTGTAAATTCTAGCTTTTGATAATGCAAGAGCCACAAGAAGAAGTATAGAATAAAGTGCTGCCGCATCATTGTTGAGCTTTGTGCTTTAGTGCATGTAGAGAAGCTCCTTTTTGGATTGGCAATGTATTTGGCAGTGTTATAGAGGAGGAGAATGCTTAGACTTTTAGGTGTACTTTTAATATTTCCTTTTTGAAGTTCAATGTTGTTAGTCGATTGAAGTTTGAATGGCATAGTCCATCGCATATTGTTATTGATTTTTTGTTTTGATTATCATTGATATACATTCCTATGAACCATTTGCGTTAGCTATTACCTAAAATAGTTACAGACTTCTAAATGCATTGAGTATCTACCCTTGGACACCTGACAAGGGTTCATCTCACATTGTCCAATATTTGCATTGAGATAAATATCTAAGATGTTTGATTTGTTAGATATGTTGTATAACTGTCCCCTCTAAAGTTGAATGTCCATGTCAAACAGGTTAAAATACATTGAGCATTATTTTATAATAAAATAAGGAAAATAATGCTGGGAAATAGTGTGATTCTCCTTAGTTTATACTCTTCTTGGTTTAGTGGAGCCTAATGTATTATACACTTTTCCCCTGTCTGCGGTATTGTCGACGGTGGGTTTGGGGACGAGCATCCTTTTTGTGTGTCGTAGGGGTACATTAGGAGATTCTAACATGTATTAGGCCACTCTTAATATTTTCCTCATACGTAAAGGGTATTAGGGCAAGTCTCCTTTATGTGTATCATGGTAGAGAGAAAATAGAGATGAATAAGTCCAATAGACATTGTAATACTGATGTACTGTTGCATTAAGAGTGAAGCACCTTAATTTATGTGTTTTTCTTGCTTTCATTTGTCAATTTTTCGTTATTAGTCTCTTGCAGTAATACGGAATATCACTTAATCTATAACAACTCTTTAGTTTTCTACTAATATTGTCGTTAAGTGATAAATTTAATAAGATGTCTCATCTGTGGTTTTCCACATTACCTGAAAACTTTCTTACTGGGAAGATTTCTTTTTTTGGTATAATCTCTCCCTAGCGAGCCCTTGAATTGCCTCTCTTCTGTGTGCAGATGTGTTTGGGTGATTACTTAAATGCTATTCTAGATTTATTTCTAAGATGAAGTATTCTAGAATCAAAATTTTTGTTCTAAATGCACTTTTGCAAATGTTTATAAAGACGCGATCTTTATAATATTAACCTCATTTACAGGTTTATCTTTATGGAGGCCACATAACATCATGGAAGAATGATCATGGGGAGGAGTTGCTTTTTGTGAGTAGTAAGGTATTTCTCTGACTTATAAACAGTGTTTAGTTACGGATTGCACACCCAACCATTAAATTGTTATTTGTGTAGTACTTGCCAATGGATTTAGCATCTGATTTTATTGTAGAAAGTTGAGCTTTCTTACTATAATAATGTAAATTATTCACTCACTATGAGGGAATGATTTCACATGGTATTCTTATTAGTTGTCCATTCTTGCAATGCTATGACATTGTACAACTGCAAGATGTTACGCAGTCTTCAATCTTTCCTCCATCCAGTTTTTATTGCTGGCCTCTTGTAATACATCTTTCATTCCAATTTTTTGGATGACTCGGAATTTCATTGAGGCAATATAATCATTTGGTCCTCAATCTCTTGGGCAAAGATAGACATACTACAGTATTTATCTTCTGTTGAATGAAGGATTTTGGATCAAAGTCATGTTTATAGCGTCAATTTTAGTTTAAGAAGTGGCATTATTCATATTTTGCAGGCCATTTTCAGACCTCCAAAACCAATTCGTGGAGGGATCCCTATATGCTTTCCACAAGTATGTCCACAACCTCTTTCTATTCCTCGTGTGTGTTATTCTTTGGTCATGATGAGATGAAACTTCTATCTGCAGTTCTCCAACCATGGCCCTCTTGAGCAGCATGGATTTGCTAGAAACAGGTTTTGGAGCATTGACACTAATCCCCCTCCATTTCCAACCAACTCCTCCACTAAGACGTTTGTTGACTTGATTCTCAAACCCACCGAAGAGGACATGAAAATCTGGCCTCATAGGTAGATATTTGAGGTCTTTTTATTTGTGGGATGCTTACTAATCTGGTTTTTCACTGAGATTATTGTTTCGATTCTTATCTTGCTTTTTGTCAGTTTTGAGTTCCGCTTACGGATAACTTTGGGACCTTCTGGAGATCTTATGTTGACTTCTCGTATCAGAAATACCAACACTGATGGAAAGCCTTTTACATTTACTTTTGCATATCACACCTATTTCTCTGTTTCAGATATCAGGTATATCATGAAGTTGACGTGCTCTAATTGTGTGTATTTTTTCTGTCTGAGATGATAAATAGATTTAGCATAAACAATGAACATAAGATGTACTGTGAATGTGACGGAGTTATTTTATTCATGCTCATAAAGTGCACAAAGTACACAAAAGAGTAGGTGCTCCTTGTTAATTTATAAATATTATCTATTTTCAATAAGAGATTGGTAATAACAATAGTTATCTATTAAATAAAAAAATTGTCATCTATTGCCAATAATAGTATATTTTTTATAATAATTTAAAATCAGTAAAATTCTTCTTCTTTGCGTGTCCTAAGGTATCCGATATGTATCGAAAATTTTAAAAATATATAAAACATAAAATAATTAAAAAACAAATATCCAGCACGTATTGAAGAGTGTCCAAGCGTATCCGAGCTTGGATACGTATCGAATGATGGTACGTAATAAGTTTACAAGTATCTGTACTTTTTAGCTTTTTCCCGTCTCTGGTGTTTATGCCACCTTGCTAATAATCGGAGATCTAATTTTAATGCTTCTCGCTTAGAAGGATTGCTACTTCTTAGATGTATAGTATAAAGGTGATTCTTTTCATGCCAAAGTAATGTCGAGCTTCTCGAGTTATGTGATTTTATATTTTCTTATATAAGAAGTATAAGATGCTTCATGGTTATCTCAACCATCTATTGTATATTGATAGACAATACACAATTTTGTTTCAATGCAAACCCATGTCTGATCATAATTGAGCTTAATATCTATTTCCTGCTATCTCTTAATTATGCCATTTTCTTTTTGTTTTTTCAGTGAAGTACGTGTTGAAGGATTGGAAACTCTGGATTATCTTGATAATCTGCAGAACAAGCAGCGCATCACTGAACAGGGGGATGCAATTACTTTCGAATCAGAAGTAAGTTTTGTAGATCAACTCTGCTGTTCCCCTCATTTTTTGTTTGTGTTGGCTATAATACCCTCGAGTGCTCACTAGTCTAATCTATGCCCTGTAGGTGGACAAAATATACCTCAGCACACCGACAAAGATTGCAATTCTAGATCATGAAAAGAAACGGACATTTGTGATCCGTAAAGATGGGCTTCCTGATGCAGGTAAGATTTCAGTATCTCTTTTCATTTGTTTTGGAGCCTACAGTTCTATTCAGATTTTTCTTACGGCACTAGGTGCTTATGTTTCAGCAGCCAATATATATTACCTGGGATATAACTCGTTGTCAAATTGGTTTCTTTATGCGAAATGTTCCTGAACCTTGAAAACATTTGCGGATGTAGCCCCTAACCCGATAGGCAGAGGTAAACATGGGCAGAGATTGGATGAAAAATAGATGAAGGGGATAGGAGGAATGAAGGTTTAGGATCTGACTTTAACCCTGCTGTAAGAGTAAGGGGGAAAGGTCAGCATTTGACTTGTAGATCAAGGGACTCTATCTCGTGAATGCCACATTTCAAATTTGGTTGTAAGGGAATCAGTATAAAAATTTTCCTACTTAATTATTTTACAAACAACAATAATAATAAATTTATAATATCCTATTTCTATCTATAATCAAGAAAAAAAATTAGAAAAACCAATTTTCCTACTGTGCTTTAAGTTATTATTTGTTTCTCTTATTTCAAGAGTTGGTGATTACCTAGTTCATGATCGGATTTTGCTATTTTTACACCAGTGCCCACACCCAATAAAAAAATCATGGGCCCCCCCATTGGAGGGGGGCTGTACACCCCGGTGTACAAGTAGCAAAACCCTTTATGATCAGTCCGCACGTACTGTAGTTTTCTTGATTTTCACCTGGATGTTCCTGAGTTTCTATTGAGCTTCTGTATTTCACTTTTAGTTGTATGGAATCCTTGGGATAACACCAAATGCTACCATTCATATAATCAGTGTGCAGTTACTATAATTTTCTAGATTTCAGGTGGAATTGAGCTTTTGTTTTTTGCTTGTAGTTGTATGGAATCCTTGGGATAAGAAGGCAAAGGCAATGGCTGATTTTGGAGATGATGAATACAAGCACATGCTGTGTGTTGAGGCTGCTGCAGTGGAAAAACCTATCACTTTGAAGCCTGGTGAGGAGTGGAGAGGAAGGCAGGAACTTTCTGCTGTGCCTTCAAGTTACTGCAGTGGGCAGCTTGATCCTCAGAGAGTCCTCCTGGGTAGCTGAAAACCCGATATGCCCATTTTATCATGTACAGGTATTTTTCTAACCTCATCTATGTAGCCTTCACATAAACATCAAGTTCGTAGTATATGTTGCATTTTGTGGAAATTTAGAAGGTTTCAGAGTTCAGACACTGAAGTTATAAACTAAGAGATTACATTCATTGTAATTAATGTGCCACGTAAATTTCCTGTTGATCTTTACTCGAGCCTGATGTAAACGGAACTTCTGCTGTTGTTTTTTTCTTTCTTAATCTTCTTGTCCTTGGGAAAATAAATGTTAATTTCAAATAATCTGTTGGCTTTTCTTATCGTGAATGTACTTCTTTATCTAGATCTCAGAGCCTGTTGTTCTGTTGCTGCAGGTGCCCTACTGCTATATGGGGCTAGAGTGCGATGGCAACCTCTGTTCAAGACCTTTTTAACTGTCTTGTCCTCGATATATTTTCTTTACTTGGATGAAAAGGGGACCCGTTAGTAGAACTGTCAAATGCTTTATTGCTTAATCTATGACCTTTTTTTATTGGTGGGCCGTGGGCATACCTAAGTGTAATCAACGTTCAAGACGCCGTGTATAAGATTGAGGATTTCTGCTACTGTGGTAAAATTCTTCTGAGGCGATTATTACCTGTTATGGAATTATTTCAGGGATTGGTTGAGCTTTATTCAACTGTTATATTGTCACAGTACATGAACAAATGTCATTCTACAAAGTCATCTCGACTCCGGCACTTCCTCCTTTCCCTGGTGGGCGGGGGTGGTCCTGGGGCGGGCTGCTTTAAGTTTCTTTTGCCATTATTGAAGGCTCTGGTATGTTATATATATAGTTTGAATTACAGATCTGGTTGTGTGCTTGTTTGGAAGTCCCAACTTGATTCCCTTCCCTTGTTAATGGATTGACAGAATGGCATGCTACCCTAGTTTCTTTTTTGGGTCCAACTTACTCTAGTCCATCATCACAATTTTGCGACCCAAAGGCTGGTGATAATGCCCTAGAACAAATTTCTTATTGCCGGAGTGGATTTTCCATTTTACCCTTTAAAGGCGAGGTGTGAGGTTCAAGATTGAACAATACTACGGGCCTATTTGACACGATTTTTGCTTTTGCTTTTCTTTCTATAGAAGAGTTTTTGAAAGAAGCTATCTTAATTTTTGTTTGAAAACTAATTTTTAAAAGTACTTTCTATTCTAGAAGTGCTTTTAGAGGAGGCAACATTAGACCAATTTCTTTTAAAAATTCTTCTAAATAGAATAAACACTTCAATAAAATTGGTCAAATGAGTTCAAATTCAAATTTAAAAATCCACAATATTCTCGATAAGCCATTCGTTTATCATTTTCACAATTAAGTTTGCTAAAATCATCGAATTGCGATAAAACTTAGTCCATTTTGCATTTTCGCTCTCTATAATTTACTCTCGCAAGTGTTACTCTTTTTATTATTATTATTATTATCAAATATTGATAATGTTCAATGCTTTTTTTTTTTTGTTATTATTAGCATATTTTGTGGAAAGTTTGATTGAAATAATCAATGTCTTGTTTTTGAGTTTAGTCGTGGGGAGGCTACAAAAGTTTAAA
>CAIGRF010206841.1:0-23542 GCA_903798235.1 Fraxinus ornus
CTCCCCAGGGCGTCAACCCCCCAACTGTTGAACCAAAAGGTAATGCTCACTTTGATGTTTCTCACTTTCTTGTGTTACTGGTTGTTGATTCATTGCTTCTTGAATTGCGTAGAAGTTCCTATGGACTTGCCTGGTGTGGTTGAGTCTTCTCACCCAGATAAAAGGAAGTCTCCACAAGTGGTTGAGAAGGCTGGTGATGTGCCGGACTTCTTAATGTTGCTGATGAGTTAACCTTTTGCTTTACTTTTATCCTTACTTCGTTTATTGTAGCAAAAATCCTCAACGTTGGCATCTCTCTTTGCAGGGAGCTGACGATATTATACGCTCCATCCAAGACTTGTTCGCTTCCTGGGAATGCGTAGAAACATCTCGCCCCACTTCAACCAGTCATCCTTCTGCACCATCTTCTGTTCTTTCAGATGAGCACATGAAGTCTCTCAAACAGTCATTACTTGAGTACGTCTCCTTCATGGACATAGATGTTGGTCATGCCAGTGCTGCTAAGCAGAAGGACAAGTTAGAGACGTTGGGTGCAAAATTGTTGCAAGCAATTTCACTTTCATCGCTCAACGTTTCTGCTAACTTTAGAGCGAAGTTGAAGGTTTTTCATGCTGACATCCTCTCTTTGTTAGCCAAGAATGTGGAGCTAAAGGCCAAGAGTGCTCAATCTCTTTGTGTTGTATCTGAAAACTGCTTCAAGAGATTAATAAAGCCAAGACTAAATTGATCAATATCTCTTCTGAAGTTATGGTTGAAGACTCTCTGATGTTAAGTTTGGCTACAGAGATGAAACAGCTTCAAGCAAAGATGGATAACTGCAGGGCGAGAATAGCTGCTAAAAGACGCAACGCTTCCCAAGGAATTGACTGAACCAAGTCTTTGGTTGAGCAGTATAACAAACTGGAGGTTGATGATGATTTGGTGAATGAGTTGAACGTTGTTTCTTCTCAACAGAGCGAAGAGTGGGGAAGACTAAGGGAAAAAACGCATTTAGCTTGGGGCGAATTATAATTAAAACACTCAATGTTTTAACTTTCCTTTTGTAATTTCGCATTAACTGTCATTGCCAATTTTGAATGTAATCACGCCCATCATTGTTAATGAACGATTATTTTGTCTTCTCGTGCCTTAATTGACGTTTTGTCCTTAATCGTCAACTCTTCAAGCATCCAATTGTTTTATGCTAAGATTCATGCACATTCTTTTTTGGTATCCCCATTTTCTTTCCAAAAACTTTGGGCCATTTTAATTTCAGTTATTGGTCATGAATGTGGCCGTTCATATTCCGTCTTTTCACCTTCATGTTTCTATAAATGCGTGTGCATTCTTCATTTATCATCTCATTTCATTCTTTTCTTCAAAACTGATTCCCTGCCATCGTCTGGCACTTTAGCAAATGATCAACACTTTCATCCTTCGTAGAAATGGGTCATTTGATCTGCCCTTTTCGTCATCTACTTTGATATCACTTTTGGTATGGGAGATATAGGATTTGTTTTTTGGCCGGCAGTAAAGTTCTTCCCATCTATGTTCTCTGTAAAGAGTTCAATGATGGAAGTCAATTTTTGGAGGGGCTATGCGGGCCATTTTGCTTGCTGAGGTGCTTCTCAGTCTCCTCGCCTGCCACTGCAGCGATGTATTTAGGAAGGCGAGCGATGACAGTTCATCCTCTTACTCGACGGTCGACTGAGGAGCTGGACTGCACCGGTTTCACTCTTTCTGTCGCAAGCGATTGAGAAACAATTCATAGTCTGCTTCAAATTGCGGCTAATTGTATTTTGACTATTTTGTCTTTCAAATTTTGTAAGAAATAGTATAGTGATGTAACTACGGTTTTCTTGTTGTAATCAATAAAGGATAAATACCAGCCTGCTGTAATTCGTGGCTTATGTAAGAAATATGTAGTAATGAAGAATCTTATTTCGAACGTACTTTATTTTCTAGCTTATTTGAACGTAATCGTCCAGTTTATTCATTTACAATCGCTCAACGCAATCGTACTACTTATGCCTTTATTTGTTCTCTTTCCCATAAGGAATGAACATATTTTTTCAAGTACTTACCATTAATAAATCTGACATGCCTAGTACCGTCTAAATCCTCCAAGTGGTAAGCCCCATTAGGCAATACGCTTTTTACTCTATATGGTCCTTCCCAATTGGACGATTACTTGCCATATTTTGGATCTTTGCTATCCAAATGGAGTATTGCTTTCCAAACCAATTCGTTCAGACTAAAAGACTTGACTATAACTTTCTTGTTATAAAATTTAGCCATTCTTTGTTTCTGAATTTGCAACCTATCTAAGACGTCCAATTTTAATTCATTCAATTCCAACAGGTTTTGAACTAGTGATTCAGTATACTCCTCATCACTTAACTTATGCTGCAAATGCACTCTAATCGATTGCACATTGATTTCCATAGGCAAAGCAGCCTTCTGTCCATAAGTAAGTTGGAAAGGAGTAATTGTGGTACTTGAACGAGGCGACGTTCTATAAGTCCATAAGACCTTATTCAAACATTTTCATCTATCATTTTCCTTATGATAGTTTTTAGAATCTTATTAGAAGATTCTGTCTGCCTATTAGATTGAGCGTAATAAGGTGTGGAGTTTACTAACTTAACTCCAAACTCATTCAAGAATTCCTTCACTTGATCCACATTCAAGGAAGTTCTGTAATCCATCATCAAAGTTTGTGGAATCTCAAATCTATAAATAATATGATCATGAATAAATTCTATTACGCTCTTTTGGGTGATCTCCTTTAAAGGTATCGCTTCCACCCACTTAGTGAAAAAGTCTGTCGCAACTATAATAAATATTTGTTGTTTGGACAATGTGGGATAAATCTTCCCTATTAAGTCTATTGCCCAACCCTTGAGAGGCCAAGACTTGATAATATGTGCCATATTACTTGCTAGCGCCCTTTGTATTGGACCATATTTTGGCATGCTAGACAACTCTTCGCATATCGAATACATGATTCTCCCATCTTGGACCAGAAATATCTATTCCTAATAATTAACCATCTCATCTTTTGACCGGCTTGATGGGCTCCACATATTCTTTCATGCACCTCAGCCATGATTGTTCTGGATTCTTGTAAACTTACATATTTTAACAATATATCATCAGAGCACTTCTTAAACAACTCCTTGTCTATTAACGTATAATTTAGCAAACGTAACTTCGTTTTTCTATTACTTCCTTCGTTAGGTTCTTTAAGGAACCCTTTAATTTTCGCTCTCCAATCTATTGTGTCTTCATCTTCTATACATTGAATTTCGACCTTTCTTGTCCTTCGCTGGACCACGGGCAGTATTACTCCGTATTCACAAATAGATTCCCAATTTAGCACCTTCGAATACCTCGAGGCCATTTGGGCTAACTTATTAGCTATGTCGTTGTATATCCTATTAACATATTGAAGTTCTACTTGATCGAACTCTTCCAACAATTTTTGGGCGATTTCTTATTGACATATAATGGAATCACTTTGACATTTAAAGTCACCAATCAATTGGTGAATCACTAGTTGAGAATCGCCCCTAATAATCACATTCTTTATTTTCATATCTATCATTAATTCTAAGCCCACGATTAAGGCTTTATATTCGGTTTGATTGTTAGTACACATCCTATCCAAAGCGAATGTGAACTTGTAACAAATCCCTAAAGGATTTATTAAAGCTACTCCTATCCCTGCTCCGTTGAAAGTTTTTGATCTATCGAAGTATAAGATCCATGGTTTCAATTCAAATAAATCAATTTCAAATTCCATTTTGTCAGGCAAGTCAAGACATGGATGATTGGCCAGAAAGTTAGCCAAAGCCTGATTTTTAATTGCCTTTTGGGGTATGTACTTTATTTCGAATTCCGACAATGCTAGAGTCCAAAGGCCTATTCTTTGGTGCAAAATAGGGCGAGAGAACATGTACTTAAACGAATTTACCTTAGAAATCAAATAAACTGTTACAAACCGTAAATAAGCCCTTAATTTTGTACATGTGAAATATAATGCGAGACATAATTTCTCAATAGCAGAATAATTACATTTTCATCTCGTTAATCGTCTACTTAAATAGTAATCGCCTTTTCTTCACCAAATTGGTCTTCTTGTGCGAGCATCCCAGCTATTGATTCTTGTTCAGTCGATACATCAACTTTAATGGTTGTCCTTGGGTTGGTGACACCAGCACTGGCGGTCTTGTTAAATATGCCTTCAGGTTTTCAAAAGCCTTTTGATACTCTTCTTTCCAGATGAATTCTTCTTGGCTTTTTAGCTTTAAAAGAAGCGAAAAAGCTTTCGTTCGCCCTACACAATTAGATATAAAGTGTCTTAAAAAGTTTATTTGACCTAGAAATCTTTGTAATTCTTTTTTATTGCTAGGAGGTTTGGCCTCTAAGATGGCACTAGCTTTATTTTTATCGAGTTCAATCCCCTTTTTCTGCACTAGAAAGCCAAGAAAATTTCCTGCATTAACACCAAATGTACAGTTCAAGGGATTTAACTTTAGTTTATGTTGCCTCATTCGCTCAAATGAACATCTAAGTTGTTCAAAATGGTCTTATTCTTTAATGGACTTGATCACTATATCATCTACATAGATCTCTACAAATTTACATATCATATCATGAAAAATCAAGTTCATCGCTCTTTGATAGGTTGCCCATACATTCTTTAGGCCAAAAGACATGACTACCTACTCAAAACATCCTAAAGATCCAAAGCATCTAAAGGCAGTTTTGTGTATGTCTTCTTCAGCTATATAAATTTGATTATATCCTGAATACCCATACATAAAGGAATACATTACATCCCCAGCAGTCGAGTCTACTAAAGAATCTACTGTAGGCATTGAATATTCATCCTTAGGCATGGCTAAATTCAAATTCCTGAAATCTATACACACCCTTAACTTGCCATTCTTTTTTAGTACTGTCACTATATTAGATAGCCATTCAACATACCTGGCCGTTCTAATGAACCCTACTTTTAATAATCGCTATATCTCTTTTTTAATTTCAGGAAGTACATTGGGAGCAAAACGCCTAGGAAGTTGCTTATGAGGCTTAAAATTCGGTTTAGTTGGCAACCTATGTTCCACCAAATTTCTATCTAAACTAGGTATATGTTCATACTCCCAACCAAAACAATGTTTATACTCTTTTAATAAATCAATTAATTTATTACTAACCTTTTGAGTGAGCATCTGACTAACAAATGTTGGGCGATCTTCCCCTTCATCACCAATATTCACCTTCATCAAATTAAAATATTGAAATCAGATATAATTGTTTAGTTTGATTTTATTGAAGGAATAGTTGAAATAAATTAATTGTACATTTCTCACAGTTCATTGATGGAAAATAGGGGTCGTGGTCGTTCATGTGAGGTGATTCGGCACGCAAGATATCAAAAAAGTTGGAAGAAGTGGTTTGAATTTGATTTTGTTTCACGCGGTTTTTGTGTCGCTAACAATTAAAAAAAAGATCAGACGATTATGTAAGGAACAGACCTCTTGAGATAAGTCCCAAAAGGGGTGTTTTATTGGCGAAGATTTACAATCGAAAACAAACAAAATGCCTCCAAGGGGCGCAAGCACTCGAGTACTAAAAGAAGAATTTTAAAGTTCAACTAAGAAATTGAAATTACATATTCTTTGTTGAGAGTTTTTGATTCGGGGTCCTTTTCTTCTATGTCTTCACTTCCTTTTATATTCCCTTAGTGACTTCTGGGTGATAAAATTGGTCAATTACTCTGTAACTATCCATTTTCTTCATGATGACAGACTTATTGGGGAGAGGTTATCTCATAACTGTTGTCATTACTCTTGCCTTTTAACTGTCCATCATTGAATCGTGGGGCATGTCGAATTTGTCTAATAACCGCTTCATAACTGCTGGGTTAGATGACCACAACGCTTTAGATTTGCCCAACTCTGGGTGACTTGAAGGTTTGGGCGATAATAGGACTATCGCTCTAGGTGATCATACAACACTTCATTCGTTCAGCCTCTAGGCATTTTGCAAGTTTGGGTGATGATGCTTCTTTATTTTTGGGCTTCTATTAGACTCCTCAATAGTTCTATTTAGGCCTTTATCCTAGACTTCCACATTGGGCTTCGCACCTTGGGCCTTTAATCTTAGGCTGCACTTTTAGGTGTCAACAGATTTCAAATTCAAACCTACAACTCTCATTAACCCTCTTAACTCCCATACAACCTCCCATTCTTATCTTGAACAAAAAGGAGAAAGTTGTTGGAAATTTACTTTATGCACATCGGAAATAAAATAATTTTCAATTTCAATACAAGAATCCGCTTTGTGTTTAGATAAAAATTGTTTATACATTTGATAAATTCATTTGCTTATTCTCGAACTCGAATGATCACGATCTGCAATCCAAGTTATCCAATTGTCCAATTTCCAATGGTGATCCACACATAGAACAAGAATGACGACTAGGATTTTCTTTTCTTATGCTAGCAAGAATAATGAATTTTTTTTATACAGTTTTCAAACCCTAGCAGCCTATTAATATAAGTCCAAACAGGCTTGGCCCGTCTCTTAAACTTGACCCGATTCAATATTTAATTAATCAAATTAATTAAATTTGGTCAATAAATTAATTAATTTGAGTCTATTAATAAGCAACACAATTAATTAATCATCCAACACTTGTCAATTCATTAATTGATAAATCTCATTCTTCTGGTTTTCTTTTGTTTGTGACCCATTAGGTTCCCGATCACGATACCTAATGACGTGAATTATTAATTTGATCTAATCAAAATTGATAAATTAAAATATCCCTTTTAATTTATCGTCAATTCAAGTTCGGCGTCCCAAATTAACATCTAACAATGTGTTAGGGCAATACATATGATGAGAAATGTCATGTGGTATGACAAAGTCAAATTTGTTTGTTTACTGTGAGACTATAATCCTTTTGTCAGTGTGATCCTATCAATTATGAGATATGGATATGTGTCAATCTCAATTATCGATCATATTTTTTATCTCACTGTTAATTGGATAAAAGTTGATCATAATCTCTTGCATCTAAGAGTGACAAATCCTCTATTGATTATTCACAACTTTCATATGATTCTTGACATACCCTAACGATATTGTATTAGAGACCCTGGACAGAGCAACATCCTACATCACCAAAGTATGACCGTCCTCATAGAAGGCATTATGATGACCTCAAGTCAAAGGACCAATTCCACTATCGAACGTTAGAGATTAACCACTGACACTCAGATAGTTATCCATGAGGAATCTCCCAACGGATCTCCAATGTTTTGTTCTATAACAAAACATCCACCTATTCATTCAAGTGTCACCATACTTTAGCTTGTGAGATCAGCTACTTACTTCACACGTAACAAATGTCACATGTAATGGTCTATCCATAATAACGATATTCGTATCTTGTTATTACACACGACCACGGACGATTTAAGATTCACTCATATGTAATTTGTATTCCACAATTCCCATATGTAATCTAAAGATTCTATTATTTAATTTATTAGAATATTAATTTAATTAAATAAAAGATATTGCCATAAATACGCATCGATAATATATATTAAAAGTGTTTATATCCAAAGTTGATTAGACATATGACATAGCACTTACAAAAGTATGGCAAGAAGAGTGTAAAACTCATGAAAAAAATGTATTAAAATTGGAAAAGCCCAAGAATCACTATTTTGGCATGAAAACTTACAATTTTTGTCCCCTCCCATTGTGATTGGGATTGGAACCATTGAAGTGCTAAAAAAAACTAAGAATTCAGACATGGAATAGCAAGGTGATTCCACCACAAAAATCTTGGGAATTTTCATCTTTTCAAGTAAGAATTCTTGAATTGAAGTTAAGTTTAAGCATGTTGCAAATTCTTTCATTGGTGAGCCTTTTGAATTCCTTGCAGCATTTCATATTTAGGGCCCGTTCGGTAGAAATTAAAATCGGATTAAAAATGAAAAACTAGCCGTTATTGTTGACTTTTATTAGACGAGTGAGACCCAATAACAGCTATATTTTTCATTTTAATTGGATTTTAATTCCTACCGAACGGGACCTTAAATGTGTCATTACATGATTGAATTAAATTATGAATCTTGTTTGTTAAATCAAGAACCTTATATGGTCTTTAATGACATTTTTTGATATATATGTTTAAAATTAACGATATTCTGGAATTACCTATATGATATGCTATAAATTTGAACTACAAAGTTTCATCAATTTTTTTATTTCATCTGGGAGAATATTGGAACCCAAGTTTGATTTTGCGGAAATTTCATAAATTTACTTCTTTTCATGCGTTGATTATCATGTAGTAAGATTGATATGGTTAGAAAGGTATTTAAATAAATTTTCCAACCATATAAAGAACTCTAAATTTATACTTAAAATAAAGAAATTGTGAAGTTTTGAAATTTGGATCGAAATCTGAAAAATTGAAGAAGATGAAGAATAAGATTTCTTCCTCCTCACTCTCTGTTCAATGTGTGCCGCAGGTGAAAATTGGGGCGCGTTTTGTAAGAAAATATCAGTATTCTAAAAAGCGTAAAGCGTGGCTAGGCATGGAGGCCAAATTTCAAGCTTTACGAGCCTAGGTGAAGTTTAGGCGTAAAAGAGCGTTTTTAATTTTTAATTATTAATCATTGTAAAAAAATCAATAATTCAAATAATACATACCAAACATCTAAAATTATAAAATATTGTATTTACTTTTCCTACACAACGATAAGTTTCAAAATCGTAATTACATAACATAGATAACTTGTAGTTTAAATCTTACCTAATCTAACTTTTTATCGGACTCCAATTCAATATATTCTTCTTCATCTAATTCGTCCTTTGTATCGTCCGTTACAAAATCATCATTCTTGGCCCCCCATATTTTCATTTTTATCATTTCTTGTACCTCTTGTAGGTTGTAAGATATCATTCTCTACAAATCCTAATGTTATACATATATGATATCCAAATCAGTGCGGTGTCCGAAGAAATTGAGAGGTTTTGCGCCGTTCTTCTGTCTTTTTTTCCGTTCTTTCGTCTTCTCAATTCTTTGGAGTCTGTAATTTTTTAAGTTTGAAAGGATAGTGGGTTATTGAGTTTGGAATGTGGGTTTTATTAAAAAGAAAGGAAAAATTAGGCACCCTTAAAATCTGGGCATGAGGAGGAGGAAATTTCCACTTAGGCTCAAGTTGAAGGGTTTTCATCACGCTTCCCGCTAGGCGACGTTTAGACACGTTTTTTAGAACACTGGAAAATACTAAAAAATAATAAATAGGGAAGAGTTCAAAAGTCATGGATTAACTATACACAATTCAAAAATCAGGTTTTAAGTTTGACTCATGCAAAAATCAGATTTTAGTTAATTAATTAAAAAATTTATTAATTAAATATAATAAAATCACAGTTATATAATTAATGGTCACATATACATAATTATAAATCACATGTCACATATTTTAAAATTAATTGATCACAGATTATTTCGAGGTCACAGATCAAAAATTTTGTACGTCACATATTATTTCGAGGTCACAGATTATTAAATCTTTAGGTCATAGTTGAGTAATTGGTCACAGATTACCAAACATTTGGTCACAGACTACCCTCACTATCACTATGGCCACTTTTGACCACCCTCACCACGACGCCACTACCACAACAGCACCAACAAAGCCACTGACAACCACCTCCACCACCAATCACTTGCATATTACCTATTTTATAGGTCACAAATGCCAAAACATCTCCAACAGAAACGTGCCCACAGCCCACACCTCCACCTCTGCCACCACCTCCACTTCCACTTCCACTTCCGCTACCGCCACAACCACCTCCACTCTGCCACTACTGAAAACCACATCAGCATGAAAACTACCCCGTCGCTCTAAATATCTTCGAGCAACAGCAAAGCGCGCACCACGTCGTCCCATTCACCATTGGTCACAGCATCCTCAAAGTACCTCATGTTGAAGAAAAATCCCCGAATCCTTTTCCAAACTCCATTCATTTTCCAAATCCCAAAACAATCAACAACAAAATTACTAAAAAAATCCAAATCCCATAAAAAATTATAAAGGAAAACAAAAATGGCTTACTTGTGAACTGTTTCTTTGAATTTCTCTTCATCCAAAAACTGAAGAATTAGGAAAGCCAGCTCTCTGCTTAAAGAAGACATCTTTTTATATCCAAAGTTCTCCAAATTCCTCAGATCCAGTAAAATCCCACTTTAAAATCCAAGAAAAAAACACATCAAGTTCATAAACCCATTACAAATCACGCCCAAAAGGCTAGGATGTCTCGCTATAGTGAGGGAGATCTGCGCAAGGTTGGACATTAGTGGCGACGCAGTTGCTCGACTCTCTGGTAGTGGGCACTCCTCAATGGTGATGGAGGCAAGGAAGAGGGTAGAGAGAGAGAGAGAGAGAGAGAGAGACGAGAATCGAAGAGGAGGAGGAATAGAAGAAAAATGATTTAGATTTTGTTTGGGATTAAGGCTGAGTTTTAATATATTAACTGACTTTTGAATAAATAAATTTTGCACCTGATTTTTAAAAAGCAATCTTTAAACACCTGATTTTTTTGTAATTTCCCTTATAAATATCTACACAATTAATCTGCACGTGAGTGCGCGTCTAGATCATTTCAAAATTTTAAAAATTCCACACTCATCCCCAAATTATTCTGGGTTTTTTAGTATATAAATATTATATTTTTAGATGGTCAATTTTTTTTTTTTTTTTTATGTATTTAAAGTTTAAATTACATTTTATAAATACATAAAAATTATTTTCCAGCTTAATTAAATCTGAGAATTTTATATTAAATCTAGATTATTTATTTAGGAACTCTATTACCTATGGGCAGTAATTTTTTAAAATGCTCCCTTTTTAAGAGATTGAAAAATACTTTGAAAAATAATAGTTAGATTTAGATTAATTTAATTAGTATAAATTAGTTGAAATTCTAACTCTTGATTTGATAACTGGTTACTATATTAATTATATTGAAGATAGATTTAGGATGGAAATTGATAATAAATACGTAGTATCTCTGGGAAGATATTCGAATTTAAATATCTATTTTATTACTTATTATGATTTGTACACTAATCAAATCACACCTCAAGTTTTTTGCGCCGTTGTCGAGGATTAATTTATTTATTTAATTTTTATTTTTAATTCTAGCTTTAATTTAGTTTTTCTTTTTTTTTTCTTTAATTTTTTTTCAGTTGATCTATTTATTTCTCTTGGCTTAATTGATAGGGAACAAAAGGGAGCAAGAGCACAACAACATAAAAAAAAAAAAAAAAGAGATGGGAAATTCCCGAAATTGATGAAGACATGCTTATGTGGGATTTATTCGCCACACCACATTTTAAAATCGAGGGATATGATGTACAAGTTGAAGTTGATAAGTATGACTTATCTAGAGAGTACCATGGAGACTACCAGGTTATCAAGTACTAGGTGTGAAAGGAGTTAATGAAAATGATTTGTCATTAAAATTATTATGGGCATTATCAGGCTACCAACTATAAGAACAATGGAAAAACTCTCCACAAAATGATCTATATGTCGAAACTGATGAAGATGACATACCTTTGTGGGAATGAGATTTCTTTGCAATGCAAAGGTATAAAAGGTTGGAAGCTTAAACAAATTCAGATGGCACATACTCGTAGTACAATCCATTCAAGCAATCACACAATTCGAGTTGGAAGTAACCACCAAATCTCAATTGGCCGGAAGGTCAAAATAATGAAAGGAAGAATACTCATGAAAATTTCTTTGTGCAATTGCTCAAAATTTTGGATAATAGATCGATCATTCAACTTGAGGAATCAACAACAAAGGAGAAGATCATGTAGAGACCAATGCATTAATGATAATCATGCCAAAAGAATCAGTAGCTTTCAATGAGGATGGAATCAACATGCAATACTCCGATTAAATTCGATGAGGAAATTGAAGTATATATTGTTAAATTTGAATCGACGGATGAAGATAAGTCATACTACTTTGAGAAGGACAATGTTTAAGTTTGGAGGACAATTGCAAAAATGATGTACGATAAGTGTATTTTATACACTTATTCAGTGCTTTAAATAATGCAATTTTGAAGTTCTTTTGATGAAATATAGCTTATTTTGTGTTTAATAGGTAAAACTTATTATTTGATGAAGAACCAGAGAAAACAAGCGAAAAATAGAGAAAAATTGTGAAATCAAAATTATGGAGACTAAATTACAATATATTCAAAAAGTTATGTCGAATCACATGATAAAGATCCGAGAGTGTTATGGATCAATTGGATGAAGAAAGATGTCAAAGGAATGAAATATAGCTAAAGTATTATTACACATCAATTTTCAGGCGAAAAAGCTATGTTCCAAATTTTCAGCCTCATATTGAGACCCATCTTTTGCAAAGGAAACATTCAAATTGAAAAATGTTATTGCTAGACGAATTGTAGACCTTTGAGTAATATTTTTCAACGCACTTTGAATCGTCTCAATCAAATATTGATAGAGAAAATTATGATAAAAATACTAAAAGCTACTAGGGAGCAAGCCTAGGCCTATAGATGAGGCGCACACCTCCACCTCTTCTAAGACCTCCTAAGCTCCAAAACCACCTTGAGGCACGCCCCAAGGTAAAATGGGAACAAAATCTTTTTATTTTTCTTAATTCGGTATCTTTTAGAATGCAATCTTTTTGCATTAATGCCCGAAGAATTCTTTGTTATGAAAAATCTCGTGTTTACTACGTATGACTTGTCAACGATCTGGCACGCTTCAAGATTTTACCGAATAAGTTTTTGGCGTCGTTGTCGAAAAATAATGATTTTAATTTTAGTTGTCATCAGCTTACACAAGATTTTGGCGAGATCGATCTAGCTCCACTAGATCTCGAGATCGAAAAAAAAAAATTCAGATAGCTTGGAAGACAACAAGGAGAAGCAAGGGTAAGGGCTGAAAATGAAAATCAAATTCCGGATTCGATTCAACAACCACCACCACCACCAGCTCCAGAGATACACATTACCAATGAAGGCCGAATACTAGTAGGAGATTAGGTGAATCTAATGCCTGCACCAGTGCTACCACCTATCATCTATCCGCCCTTTAGACAAGCTAACTTCTACATCAAACCAGTTTTCATCAATCTCTTTTAGAATCATCATGACATCAAATTCTTTGGGAAAGCTATAAAAAATCCACATGAGAATATCCAAGATTTTCTAATGTTTTATGAAGTCATCAACCATCACGGGATGTCGTTAGATGCCTTTCTGATGCACTTATTCTCTCATACCTTGAAGAAAGGTGCAAAAGCATGGCTCTACTCATTACCTCCCAGAAGCATCTTATCTTGGAATGACATGGTGCAAAAGTTCACAATGAAGTTTTTCTTGCCCTCTCAATTCCATCAAATTCAGAATAAAGTTCATACTTCGAAACAGTTCACAAAATTCCTGAAAAATCTGAAAAAGTTGCATGTCAACATTCCTTACATTGACGCGATCTTTCAAATCCCAATCTATTCCAACATGAAGCTGTCCAAACATGAAAAAGTGACCTTAACTAAAGGGTGCAGCGCAATCATACAGTGCAGGCTCCCGCCCAACTAAAAGACCTAAGAAATTTTAATTTACATTGCTCTGTAGGGAATCTAAATAACATTAATACTTTAATTGATTTTGGAACAAGTATTAATTTAATTAATTTGCCTCTTTACAGGAAACTAGGTTTGGGAGGTCCAAAGACAGCTTCAATAATCCCACAGTTGGTGGACACTACACTAAAACTCCCTTATGGAATAGTTGAAGACATACTCATCAAAGCTCAAGACTTTATTTTCCAGCAGATCTCATTATTCTAGACAAGAAAGAAGCACATCAAATGCCGGTGATGATAGCCCAAGAATAGCTAACCAAGAGGGGGTGAATTGATTTTTAAAACTTTTTCAAAAAATTAATCTAAAATCAAGCACGTAATAACTAGATAGATTAATTCAAATAATAAATACGAATATGAAAGCAATAGGTAAAGAGAGATAGATAATGTAAACAATATAATTATGGAGGTTCGATCCAACACAATGATCTACGTTCTCCGTTACCAAGCTCTCCGGCACAAGTAAGACCAATTTCACTATATTGATTGACTTATTGTGCAATCCAACCCTTTACAATGCTTCCGATGACTTACAAACAAGGAGCACCATACAACGTTGAGCTTTATGAGACCTCAACACAACCCACAAGTTTTAAAGAAAGTTGGTTTTACAAATGAAACTTCTCTCTTAATAAATGATATGATCACAATTAAGTACCAAGAGAGAAGAAATCTAACAATTTAATAGATAGCAATGAATGAAGCTCAAGTGTTAGGTATGATAAACTTTGATATGTAGAATGATTTTCAAAAGTTTTTCAAAGTTAACATTAATTGATAATAATAAATGAGATAGAATAATTAGTACATAACGTCCCCACCTTTCATTGTTATTGTGAAAAAGTTACTATCTTTCATTTTTTGACATTTTTACCCTTATTTTTTCATATTTCATTGCGCAAAAGGTTACTTTCACATATTTTCTCAATTAAAAATTATGAAATGATGAATATATCCCTCTCTTTAAATAAAAGAAAAAGAAAAAGAAAAAGAAAAAAATTAATTGCAACTATAGTCTCAAACATTTTTAAAAGCGCAAATAATTTACAAATAAATTATTAAAAGGGTAATTAGTACATAAGGTTCCTATCTTTCACCGTTATTGCGAAAAACGTTCTCATCTTTCATTTTTTTTTGGCATTTTCACAATTAATTACACATTTGATTGCGCAAACCACTATTTCTATCCATTTCCTCAATAAAAAACTGTGAAATAATGAATATAACCTTCTATTTAAATAAAAAGCTAAAAAATTAAATTGCAATCATAGTCATAATTTTTTAAAAAGGAGCAAACAAGTCCCCAATAAATTACTAAAAAATTAATTTTTAAAACGTGCAAACGAGACACAATTAAATTTATTTAAAAATTAAAAAAAATCAAAAAGATTAAAAATGCAAACGAGTCTCAAATAAATTATTAAAGAATTAAAAATTAAAAATATAATTTTTGTTTAACTATGAGGTTATATTCGTTATTTCACAACTTTTTATTGAGAAATTGGATAAAAATTGATAGAAATGGTGGTTTGCGCAATCAAATATGTAATTAAGGGTGAAAATGCCCAAAAAATTGAAAGGTATGGACGTTTTTGCAATAACGGTGAAAGATGGAGACATTATCTTCTAATTACCATTTGAATAATTTATTTGTGACTTATTTGCACTTTTTTAAAAAAAATTGGGACTGTGGTTGCAATTAATTTTTTTCTTCTTTTTGTTTTATTTTAAGAGGGGTATATTCATCATTGCATAATTTTTAATTGAGAAAATAGGTGAAAATGACATTTTACGCAATGAAATGTGAAAATAAGGGTAAAAGTGCCAAAAAAAAATGAAATGTATGGACATTTTCCACAATAATAATGAAAGGTGAGGATGTTATGAGCTAATTACCCAATGAGATAAGTAATCAGGGTGATTTTATTGTTGTAGGAAAATATGGATATGAATGAGGATTCCATGTGTAGATTATCTATTATCAATGGGATAAAAATTAGGCTAAAGTTTTAAGTTAGATGTTGATTATTTTGAATGAGTGTTTAATGAGGAGTATTGCACTAATTAAGACAATAAGATGTTTGGAAATTTCTATTCGTAGCTTTTATGACTCGAGTCATTAAGCATGTAAAAGTGTCAAAACATATTACCCTAAAGTCGTGTGACTTGGGAGTTATCGACCAAAAGTTTGTTACATGGGTCATTTAGAAAGTTCAATGTAGAGAATGTTGTAAATAAAAAAATAGAAATAGAAAATCTGAAAAGGTAGGTGCATGAAATAGAAAACGCACCACTTGCCTTGATTAAGTCACAAACACTTTTTTGAGAAATTTGACTTTTGATAAGAAACAATTAGCCTGGTTGAGTCTTGGAATTGAAGTAATCAAAATAATTGAAGAATCCTTGTTTATTGAAATATTGACTTTCAATTAGTGAAATCTATCTAAATTAGAGATGTGATGATAAGAATAATGATTCAGTTTTATATCACACTTGAAAATTGTGAAAATAATAATTTTGGAGGTGTGTGAATTTTACGAGTAATGAAAAGATAAATTTGACCACTCAGGGTCGAGAATGAAACAACTTGTGAATTTATGATGTTCTACTTAATTCTTCACACATATCAATTTTGTATTAGAAAAGTAGATATTAATGTTTGGTAGTGTGACCTTGAACCTATTTATATATTTGATTTCATGCTTTCAATTCGAAGGTAAAAGGACGGGTTATCTAGCCAAACCTTTTTGCATGTTTGTGTGTTTGTTTTAAGATAGATTTTGTTTGAAGACAAACAAACGTTCACGTTTGGGGGTTTGATAAGTTTATTTTATACATTTATTTGGGTTTTAAATAATGATATTTTGTAGTTCTTTTGATGAAATATAGCCTAATTTGTGTGATGTCGTGTTTAATAGCTAAAATTCATGATTTAATGAAGAATTGGAGAAAACACTCAAAAATTGAAAAAATAAAATAAAAATTGGTGAAATCAAAACTATGCGGACTAAATTGCAACATAATCAAAAGTTGTGTTGGATCTCATGATAAAGATTCGAGAATTTTATGGGTCAATTGGATGAAGAAAGATGTCAAGGGATAAAATATAATCAAAGTATTATCATACATCAATTTTCAGTCAAAAAAGTTATGCTTTAAATTCTCATCTTCATATTGAGACTCATTTTTGGCATAATAAACATTTGAATTGAAAAAATGTTGATTCTAAAAAATAATTGTAGCTCTTTGAGTTATCTTTCCAACTCAATTGTAATCATTTCAATCGGATGTCGAGAGAAAAGGTTATGATAAAAAAAAAAGTACACTACTTGGGATAAATCTAAGGATAAGCCCAGGCTTGCAGGGGAGGCGCACGCCCTAGCTAAGCCTAGGTGTGCGCCCCAAGTTAAATTGAGAAAAAAATACTTTTTTTCCTTTTCTTATTTCGATATCTTTTAGAATGCAATCTTTTTGCATTCTATATAATCTTAGGCCATTAAGAACGTCTAGAACAAAGTTTTTATCATAGTTGAGGAAGAAATTGAAGATTTTTATATTCAAAGAGTGGAATTGAATCTTTTAGGGTTGAGCTTCAAGTGAGGAATTGAAGTTTTCACGTTCTTCTCAAGTTTCTTAGTTTCGGGTGATGTCGTTTCCCTTTCTTTTGTGTAATCTTCATATGGCAATGCCATACTAAATCTTTTATGTAGTGGATGGATGACAAAACCTATTGATTTATAATTTTTAATTCAAGATTGTTTTTTACTTAATTCTCGTGTTTGTGATTTTATATGCATTAATTATGTTTGTTTTAAATTTTGTGCATCATTGATGCATATAAATTGTATATTTGTAGTGTTGAAATACTCACAATATGTAAAATATTGCATATTTATCACACGACAATAAATATTATGAATAATATTTATGGCTGTGCAATCGTGTATGATAATCATATGGTTAAATAAATGTTTTTCATATGAATTTGGACTAAAAATAGAATCGGGTTGTGTTGAACATAGATTTGATATATTTTGGAAAAGAATATTGAATATTATCGGATTATCAAATGTCACAAACATATTAACCACACTAATTAACAGAAGTCGAGAATCAGAATTAGACATCAATGGTTCAGAGGGCAAAACAGAGGATTGCAGGTGTAATTGATTGGGCATAGGATCGTTTGTATGTGGATTCGGAAATCCAATACGTTCGTTTCGCTATTTGATAAAAACCAATATATATTGCTTTCATAGTTAAAAATAGTATAGTAAACCAACAATTAATAACTTTTGTGTTACATTTATCGAATTTCCTAATAACTAGTATACTAAAGTTGGATTTTATTATTCTTGGGATGATATTCGTAATTCGCTACGGATTACTTGTCAATGATCTTGTATAATTTTGGGATTTTACAGAACAGTGTAAAGTCATCTTAAGCAAACTGAGTAGGATCTCCAAAGTCATGTTCAAAATATTGTGATACACTTGTGCAAAACTAGAACTTTAGATTATAAACCAAGAAAATAATTAGAATAACTCATTGTTTTAATATTTAACTCTTTTATTTTAATTATTACATGACATATAAATAATATGATTCCATTTAATACTTATGCAAGTTTAAATATTGTATATAAGTTATTTTTTTTTATATTTTATATTTATAATTGTTATCCTAACATTATATTCACAAATCTTCCAAAAAAAAAAAAAAAATTATTTCCCAACATAGCTATCATATCATTCATAAATTGCCAAGTATATGAATGTTAATAGCAAATGTATAAAAATGATGAGTATAGGTTACCAATAATTTGTGCGAGGTAAAAACGTAAGTGTACATTTTTTTGATTGGCTGTGTACTGTGATCCCTTTTTCCAATAAATTTTTGCGCTTTGCATTTACTCGAGTAAAAATTGAAATTTGTTACAGCAGAATGAAGAAATGAATTCTATATTGGGCTTAGAAAGATAGATATGGAAAGCCCAAGACTTCGCAACCTCCTGAGCTAATTAGTCCCTGTTTCACAATCATTATTTTGAAAAAATAAAATTTTAAATAGTAATTTTTAGAATAATGCGTGATCAAAAAGTATAAAAAAAATTGAGTTTAGATACATTATATTTTATTGTGCGAACGTGTGATTCAAAATGAGTATGTAGAAAAAAAAAAGTTTTCAAATAATGATTGTCAAACAAGGTCTTAATAGGTTAAAAATACTAAAATCTGCACAAGTCAAAGGCCGGCTCAAGAAATAATCTCGAAACTTCCACCCAAGTGGTGTTTCTTGATAAAAGTTGATGAAATTTATGATTCTCATAAAATATGCGATTAAAATTAATTGTTTGACTTTATTTAGAATAAAATTTTAATTTTAATTCCTCGTATAATTCAATATGTTTCGAGAGTTTGGTTTTAATAAACTTAAATAGTCAAACTTTAATCTTGACCTAAAGTTTCACGACTTATCCACCCAAATGAAGCTCTGTTTTTTCAGAAAATTGCGTTTATAGTTTTCCATCCATTTGTATAAATACACGATCTAAAATTAAAAGAATTCATGAATTTAATTTGTCAAAACCCGATTTTAGGTTGCTATTCTAATCTACTTTTATTGGTAAATAGCTTACATTGTTTAATCTAAATATTTTAAAACTTAAATCTCTTTAGCATACTTCTAACAATCATGCTATGTTGACAAGGAGTGTTTGACACAAATCCTAACAACACACTCACAATAGGAGATGTAAGGGGAGATTTTTTTGGCATTTTTTATTCACGTAGGTTTCATGCGCATGTGAGTGTAGATCAATCAAGTTGGCAGAAATATCAGCTTAATTTTACTTCTAATTTCAATTTTGTAGATTAAAGTCAACACTTCCAAGCAATAACATTTTTTTATAAACATATGATATGATAAGATTGCTAAACGAGTGGAGGTAATCTTCAATTTATAATTTTGATATCTATTGTATCTGTGCATTCATTTATGCTTAATATATTCAAATGTAGTCTATTTGCAAACGACGGAGGATAGAAAATAACAGCAAATCCTAGGAATACATGTTCGATTTTCAAGGTGGTCTCTTTTTTCAGCCATGGAGGCTATGTAGCTATTAACCTCCTTTCTACCCACAAAATTCTGATACTATGTTCAAATGCAAAACAAATCGAGCCAGCAAAAACGTCGGAACCTGTCTAACGCACTGGCGAGGATTACAGGACTATTTTTACAAATTTATTTGTTGTTTTACTATTTTTTTTTTTATTATTTAAAGAGGACAAATTCATTATTTAATGACCAAAACAAAGGAAATGACAAGTTTTGCAATGTAAGTGAAATGTTGGGATGAATTATGTTAAAAAAAAAAACTGAAGATAAATTTATCACATTTCACAAAGTTGAGGACGAAAGTACAAAATTTCCTTAGAAATATTATTCTATTATTGACTTTATTGAGATGAGCATTTTGAGTTTGAGGCAGGCACGCAAATAAAGCGAAGAGTGTGGAACCCACTCAATCTTTATAGTGCGGGCCCCACACCACCACCCATAAGGAATCAGCTGGTGATTAACCTACCTAATTATGACATTTTAAGCAAAATGGTGTAATAAATAAATATTATGTAACAAACTCGACTAGCAAAATATTAAAGTTGTTCGAGTATATACTCGTCTGACCATCCAAAAAATGTTTGAATGGGTCATTATACGAAAACGTAGTGTTAACAAATGACGATCACAATAAAAGTAAATTAATCAATCGACTTATAAAGACATTAAACTTACGTTAAACCTTCTCTCACATGTTGAGAATTCTTAACCCATTAACATATGACATAAAAAATCATTAACAAATAAAAAACTTGGGGAAAATGAGAGAATTTTCTATTTCATTTTTTGTGGGTTGATTGAAGGGTGTCTGTGGTTTTGAGGGATGTAAAGAGAGAGAGTTAAAGAAGTGATGTGTTTTGGAGAGAGAAATTTTTTTCCTTTCCCCTTCTTTCAGAGAAAAGATGGTCAAAGAGAGTTTCATCCTCTCAGATCATCATCCTGAAAAGGGCAGACAAGAAAAATAAATAAAATCACAAACAAACCCGAAATTTTCATTTTTTATCAATTATTTTATATCTTTAATTTTTCTTTGAAGCTACCATAATTGAGTGTCAACTACAATATTCATTTGCTACCTTTTTCTGCCCTCTACATTGTTTTGGAAAAGGATTTCAAATCGCTAAAGAATTTATTTTTACCATCATTGACTGCTCTTTTGTGCGTCCTCTATGGTAATTTTTTACATATTGTATCCTTTTGCTTTTTCTATACGTTGCTTGTTCCTATGGTTATTCTTTTATGTTATGATTCTGTTTTGGCTTGCGAATTGCGCTTGTTTTTCTGTCATTTAGAGGAGTCACAATTGTTAACTTCGGCGCCTTTTCTGCATTTTCAGCTAAAATTTGAATCTTGGGGATAATTCGCCGAACCAGGTTATGTGGTGAAACCAGAGCTGTTATATTCCTAAATTCAAATATTGTTGAGAATGAGAGACCCCTATTCTGTCAATATGTTCAAGAGGGTTGATACATATTCTTTTCTTTGCTATATAGATTGGGCATAGTGGTGAGTTTGTGCCATATGATTTTCTTGGTTTTGTAAGATTAAAATTTTGTCGTCTGGTTGTCTGATTGTTTTTGTTTCCGAGTAATTTATAATTGCTCCAAGGTTAATTTTGCACTAGGAAGCTGACGATTTTGTTTATCACATTGTAAAGAATTCTAGCTGTTGGTGGAAACTGTAATTGCCTCCATCGGTGCGACTTTTCGACAAGCTATGGGGGTTAGCTGGACCACTTATGGAATCCAGTTATCATGTATCCCTCTCTTGATTATTGTTTTGCAAATTCATGGGTGTTTGTCGCTCAATTCTGAAGGTAATAATGGATTATTTGACTTTAATAATTATTTCCCCTGAGTGTGAAATTTGAAGTACGGAGCGTGTTTTGTCATTGTTGACAGTGATACAAATGGAAATGCAGGATTAGCATTGTTGGAATTCCGAGCAAGGGTCGAGTCTGATCCATATGGAGCTTTAGCTAATTGGAATCCTAATGACCCCAACGCGTGCGCGTGGTCTGGTGTTCATTGTCTGGATGGTAAAGTGCAAATGCTGTAAGTGCCTAATGTTTGTTCTACATTACTATGTAGAGTTAGTTATATCCAAGAACTTTTGTTGCCTATCTGAGTTGATGACATCTTGGTTCACTTGTCCGTTGAACTAGTGGAAACTAGCTTCGTCCCCCTCCCCACAAACAAAAACAAAAAAAAAGGGAAAAGAAAAAGAAACAGAAACAGAAAAAGACGGACAACAACCTTCAACACCATATTGATAATCTAGTGCAGAAGGGCTTGTTTTTCCTTATTTTCTTGGTCAGCAGAGGGCTCGTTGTTCTTATTTCTCGGTTGGTAGAGGTTTAGTTCTTATTTTCATGGTCACTGGAGGGCTCATACTTCTAATTTTCTTGGTCCTTGGTGGTTCTTAAATACCCAATGCTGTTGATAACATTAGTACTTTGATGTACAAAAAGTTATATTTCAGATTTATAAATTTTTATTCTTTGTATAGGGATCTCAATGGATGCTACCTGGAAGGAGTATTGGCACCAGAGCTTGGAAATCTCTCTCATCTACGATTTCTGTGAGTACCAAATTTGTTTCTGCTCAGTCTGTTGTTAAAATTGCAAGTTTTCTGCTTGTGATTCCCTGATATCATTTGGAAAGTAGTAAATACCTGATTCATAAACACATAATATCTCCTATAAGTTTGACTTTTTTGCAACGACTTGAATAACAGCTGACTCAATATAAGCATTAGATAATACCGCCCTTATTTATGATTCTGCGAAAACAAACTTAAATATAGCGCTTGGCTAATTATTCACCATATAGTTTCATTGTTTTCATGTCCTAACTGTGTTACGTTTGTCTATTTTTAATTGAAAGAAGGAAAGAAAAGAATTGTCTGTGAATCTTGATTCTGGTGAATTTTTTCTGTAGATGGATCATCAAATTATCATTTTTTGGCTAAATAAATAGGCCAAATATACCCTACATAGCTGGTCATATGGCAATCATTTTACTTGAATAATAGTCCCCTGGAACATCTTTTCTTTCTCTGTGAAATAATGCTTAAAATTTTCGACATCGCTCATCTCCAAAGCTGTCGTATTAATTTATGGGCAATCTAGTGTTTCTGTGTTACTTCTTTTGAAAACCAACCATTTTATTCGAAGAAATCATGTTATGAGAGGCATATGTAATTGACGCTCTCTTGGTCAAAACATTGTTTATGCCTGTAACAAATCCCATGCTACTTCTTGTCTAAGAATTGAAGTTCCTGATGACACTTGATTGATATTTTCATTACAGCTGCAGATTTCTATCAGTATCAACAATTGTTGGCATATGCTTGTTTGGGAAAAATTGTAATGTGATTTCAATGAAGAGGAGTGATCGGTTCCACGAAATGGGTGGATAATGAGTTGGTGGTAGTTATGAATGTGTGGTTTAAATTAATGTTTGATTTTTGACTTTTAATTATAGGAGATTATAATGAAACCCAAACAAGCACAATTATTATAATATCCCAGAAACAGCAGGGGTAAATACCCATGTCACAAAACAAATAGCTTACAATTCCCGGGACTTAAAAACTTTGAGGATTCTTAGTATCAGGACCTCATTTTTAGCCATTATAATATCCCAATGTCTGTTCTAGACTTTTCTTTTAAACTTTTTCATTCTTCTCATCTTTTT
>CAIGRF010206863.1:0-12022 GCA_903798235.1 Fraxinus ornus
ATAATAAAATGAATTTTGAGTCCATCTATCGTCCCACAGAGATTGATTTATGTCAATTTTAATTATCGCAACCTTAATCGAAATTTGAATAATATGGTACATTTGTTTGTACCAAAATTATGACTAAAATAATTTATATAAGCAATTATGAGTAAATTAACTAAACTAAATGCAAATTAATTTGTTTAATAAATGACAAACACACTAGGATCTCGGATTCTCATGCAATAATAATTTTTAACATTAATTCTATACTTTGACAACACGACTGGATTTTGACGAACTAATGTTCCTATTTTATTTAATAATCTCTCTCGAGTAATATTAAACATACTCTAATATATGACCCGACTATATTTCTATGATGGATGCAAACATACAAGAATGTGTGAATTTTTATGAATACTTAAATATTTTATATAGAGCATATCAATATATTTTTATTCCCTATCGGATCTAATTTACACTATGTCGAACACATTTCTCTTATTTCGAATGCATAAAATAGGTCGTCACATTCATACAACTACCGTGGACAATAATTGTGAAAAAAAAAAAGAAAATCATATAAATCATTCAATATCTAAAGATGTGTTTTCAATGTTAAGTATGTAAAATTAAAGATTAAAATTCATATTACATGGTTCATCGTTCTCCTAACACAAGGAAAACTGGTTTAGCATGTTATGAAGAGAAAAACAAAAGAAATATTGAAAAATCGACATCACCCAAATAAAGTTTGAATTGAATCTTTGAGTCTTGGAATCGATCTTCGTGTTTCTTGTTCCTTTTATGCTTCAAAATCTCTTAAAATGTGTTGTAATGTGTGGTGACCACTTCTAGATGTCCCTAGGTTTTTAAAAGACATCCCAAGATTTGTTTCCACAAGAATTGGAATCATATAAGTAAACCAAAATCTTCCCTCCGAAAATTTACTATGCTATATCATAGTATAACATCATGCTATAGCATAGTTCAATGAAACTCAGCCATGAGACTCCCTGAAGCTGACCATGCGACCGCATGGTACATTACACTATGCTATAACATATCTCAAGTGAAATTTAATTCTTTGTGTTTTGGTCCTCGAACTCTGTTTTCTCGTTTCTTGATCTCTTTTCTCACTTCTTCTTCTTCCCATACTTCATGTCTTCGCTAAATTTTCCTTCGACTCTTTCACATCTTCGTTTCTTCTTCAGAGTCATCTTTCAATTATTTTCATTTTGGTACCTTAACTTTGATTTTCTTCCATTTTAGTCCATTTTAAGATTGTTTCCCCTAAATTCCATTAAGTTCAATGTTATCATACAAAACATAATTTATATAGAATTAGTTTGATCTTAGATTATGAATTCTTTGTTCGGGATTATTTGTTAGTGCAATCATCATAGTCAGTATCGTCGGAGCTCAAACTTTTTTGTTTTGCGCCGTAAAGCATCTCCCGCGTTCAAGCCCCCTCTTTTTCGTAGCGGTTCTCCGGTCAAAACGCATTAGAACTTACTTGAGTTGGTGTGAGTGGACCCGACATCTATTGTCCACGTTGGCCTTACGAAAAAGGGGGGGTCAAGAGGCACTCCTCTCTCCTGTCCTCTTCTTCGGTAGGAATACATGGAAATATGATATACATTGGCTTCCATATCCAATTTTTCGTAAGTCTTCCATTTTGTAAGTTTCAGCATGTACCCTGTATTGTACCCAGGGGAGGAGCCACATGTTAGTTACAAAAGTAGCAGTTCCAACCTTCTTTCGCTTCTTCACTGAAACGACGATGGTGGAGGCCGAATTGACAGCGTTTTGAATGTGGAGAGAGGTGCTATGGCACTCATTTCAGTAGATATCTTTGAGGTCCTTCACTTCCTTCAGAGTGAGGCAGCCACACGGGGATACGCCATCATCTTGCAAGGTAGAGCGGCAGAAGTTCATCATCTATATTCTTCTCACCACTTCCACCAGATTCTTCTGAATTAACAAATTACTCAATCAGTCATCGTAAGGTAGAAATTTCTGGAGACTTCATATTTATCCCCATTTCTTGAAGCAATAATGGAATAATCTGGAGAATTTGTTGTCTACCACTCAAATTTCTTGGAGGATGCATTATTGGAATAATCTAGACTTCATTAACTGACATTGCTTCCTATAAATATGTGTTAATACTCTGCATTTTTAGAATTGAGAGAAAGATGCGTCACAATAATATGAATGTGAGAGATAGTGAGCAGTGAGAAAGATAGAGAAATTAATAAAAGGATAATTCTATATATACTAAAATTTTTACTACATGGTTTACTTTAACGTCAAGTGGCGCCCCTATTGGAGGGGCGCATATAGAATTATCCTTCAATGAGAAGTGAAACTTATAAATTATTCTTTTCGGGATAGCAAAATATTTTTAAAAAAATATTCATTTGTAAAAATCTTTCTAGGAGACAGGCATTTTAATAATTATTGATTTGTGTTTAATATATTCTTCAAAAGTAGTGTTCTAAAAATCCCGTCTAGGCGCATTGCCTAAACTCGAAGCTTGGACAAATCGCCTCTTTCGTGCTTAAACGTTTTTATTTTTCAATTTCTAAACAACTGGATTTTTTCCTTCCTCTCTTTCGTCTTCCCTAAGTGTGCTTTATTAATTTTCTTATTTTTTCCATTTTTTTTAAAAAATTGGACTTAAATACAAGTCAATCTAAAATCTCTAATTTAAGTGGCACTGATTTTTTTATTTATTTATTTAACCAATTATAGACCTTAGAAGTTAGATCTTATGGTGCGTTTGATTGTGAGAATGTAATTTACATGTAAAGAAAAACTGCTTAGAACTTATTTGTATGGAAATTATTAATTAAATGCTTTTGATTGATTTAGTTTTCAATTTAAAAAATATTATAATTGTCCATTTTTTATTGGTGGGTAGATGAGAGAGATGATAGATGAGCAATAGAGAGAGTGAGAGAGTGAATTACCTGAAAAATAAAAATCACATCTCCTTAAAGAAAATATTTTCCTTATTTTCAATGAAAATAAGGTATGATAAAGAAAAGGAAACTATTTTCCTTGGAAAATCAATCAAACAATACAAAAGTATGAAATTTAGTGGAAAAAACATATTTTACAGAAAAAATATTGGCAATCAAACGCACCTGTGCTATTATATACCATTACTTTCTAAATGCTTATTACCGAATATTGTATACTAAGCCCTACTGATAATCATTAAATGAAAAAATCATGTGTTGAATAGTGATTTTTAGGAGAATGTGTGATTAAAAAGTAGAAAAATTGTAGAAAAAAAGATTGAGAAGTGCTACAAGTACAGGGACCCTTTCACAGGGCCCCTACCAGATAACACACATAGGGGGAAGAGCCGATTTTTTTATTTTTAATACATTGGGGGTGGGGCCCCCATTATAATGAGAGGTCGGTAAGGCCCTGTGAAAACCGAGCCCTGTACTCAGGGCTTTCTCCAAAAAGATTTTGCATGGCTAAATAGTGGATATAGAATATATTACGGGAGGGGGCGGTATGCGATATTTTTTCGATAGTTACAAAATTATCTACGCGCCCCCCCAATAAGAGGCAGCCACTTGACGATTAGGTAAAAATTTAGGTAAAAAATTATGTACATACAGATTTTTTCTTTTTTCAAATGCTTACAAGAGTAATGCTAGAATAACTTAATTGTCTACATAATGACTAAATGGCATCTCCTTATTGGGGGCGCCTCAATAGGGGGCCGCCATTTGACCATTATGTAAAGTATTTGATAGACAATTATGTACATATAGATTAATTCATGTCTACAATATAGTAGGGGACGGTCGCTATTTCCAATGATAATGCTCTACAAAATTTGGCAACTTGTGTACACGCGTTAATGCCGCGCCCTGAGCAAGTTTCCGGTAACTGAAAGAAAAGGTAAATTGCAATATTTGTCCTCAACTTTTGAGAAAAGTCAAACTTACCCCAACCATTTATTTTTTTTTTTTTCCATAAATTCATTTTTAACCACATATTTCGTGAAATTCAAAACTTTCAAACTATTAAATTTTTTATTTTTAGTCAAACCAAACAAGGGCTTAATCCCTATAGATAATTCCCTTCCAATTTAGGTGTTAAATCCAATCAAACCCAATTAAAAAAGTAAATTGGAGTTTCACTTTCTACGAACAAAAAACTTAGAATCTAGTTGTGGTGGTGCGTTATCCGACGGCTAGAGCAAGTTTGGTCGGGTGAGGTGCAGGTGCAGGTGGAGTTAGTTGGGCATAATGGACAAGATGAATTGATGTTTTTCTTTTTATTTTTGTTTGTCTAATTTTTTAGTTAATAATAGTGAGTGGACTAATTTCTCATTTCTTAAAAGTTAGTGACAAAGTTTACTAAATTCTCAAAGATTGAGAATAAAAATTAGACCAATAAAAGATCGGGCTTGGACCACTATTTTGTTCAAAGGTTGAAGACCAATTGTGCAATTTATTCTTAAAAATATCTGACACCGTCCAGTTATCCTATTTTTCTAGTTTCACACCTAATTATTGATCCAATCTGTTTTCCATTTCCCAATGCAAATTTATTTACAGTATACAGCAATTTAAGGATTCATTTGTGGTTCAGTCCCAAATTTGTTCATTTTGTTTGATTTATACGTACTTATATTTTAGAGAGAGAGATGGACAAGGCAATTGATAGGCAAAGGGTTCTGCTGCAGCATCTCAATCCCTCTTTCACTGCTTCTTCCGTTGAAGATATCGAATCTTCAATCTCTGTGAGTTTTTTTTTTTTTTAATTATGTTATTTATTCATTTTTTTTTGTTATTATATTTATTGTATTGTAGCTGTTATTTGAGTTTTGTGATTGGTTGGTTGTGATTTGATTGAATCTGAGGTCCGAAACTAGTTGTGTATAGAATTGGATAAGAGTATATTGTGTATTATTGTTGGTCGGAGCTCAATCCTGTGATGATTTACTGGTTACTTTCAAATTTGTGATATTTTTATATTTACTTTTTCTAGTTCTTTAATTGCTGATTTTGGCACGGAACTATGATTCCAGAAATTGAATCGATTTGCTTGTGCTTGCGAGGACAAAGAAGAAGAAACACGAAATAAACAAATAGAAAGAAATATTTAATTTCTTTGTTGATAACTTTTCCTGGTATGAGAGGCATATAAGTTAATCCATGATAGACATGCCATATCCTTAAAATCGAGCTTCTTTAAAATATCTTAATTATTGCTAATTTGAATATAATAAATCTAATAAAGGCTAATACAATAATTGCCACCTAACCATATCCATAGTAAGATTTTCCAAACCCTATTTATTTATTTCATAACATGATTTTCAATACTGTTTTGGTCTTTACAGCACTAAAGTAATTTGTGCTAGTTTTAGTAAATTATTAATCAGAGAAGTCTTACGCTTGATACAGTATGTATGTGTTTGCCCATGGGACGCATGTGTTAGTTTTATTTGTTTAACCTTGAGATATTTTATGATTAATTATTTTGATATATTTGTACAACGATATGGAAGTTTATCCCTTTATGATTTGGGAAAGTTGCATATTTCCAACTCGTAGTTCAAACTTGGTAATGAGCCACCCCCATCATTTTCAAAAGTTAGCCAATGTTCCCCTCTGCTATTTCCCAACAGCATATGGAGAAAAAATATGATAATAATATAGGTAACTTCCAAAACTAAATTCAAAATGACAAGAATTACTCTGTAACAAAGTCCTCCTATCCTTCCCTCCCTACCGGCAGCAAAATGACATGGTTATTCAGCACCCCACACACTGCCTACATCATCACCAGTAGTGGATTGCACAAACAACATCCCACTATAGCACATCAGTCACTAACTTTATCTACTTAGCATTTTCATCCTTTCCTCCAGACTCTCATCATCCCCAGACTGCTATAAGAACACTGTTATCCAGACACCAACCATATTAAAAGACTGAAAAGGCCCTACTTCCACTTCTACTTCCACCACATGTACCAACCACCGCCAAGCTTATCCCTCCCCTTCATCCCCCAGTCTTATCATCATTCACCTCATGAAGTACATTATCGCAACCCCATCTGATACCTGATTTTCCATATAGATTAAGAAAGTGGAACAGTAAATGCTACCATATATTTGAGTTTTAAACTAATTTAAACCAGATTGCTGTTTGTTATATCAATTTAAATTTTTTTTATTATTGTTAGGCAGAAAAAACTGAAAGAGTTGTGATTTTGAGAGAGAGAATATCGGATCATGTGTCCAAAATGTTTAGTTGTCAGCCTCTTAATCTTTGGTATGTTTTAAATTTCGAATAGATGTGCGTTATTGAATAATAAAGGTTATGTATCTTAAATACTCTACCTTGCTAAAAAACTCTCCTTTTGAAACTTAATGAGATAGAATTTCCTTTCTCTGTGCTCATTTTTAAGTTTGTATTTTAGATCTACTGAATTGCTGACTTCTTGAAGATTTAATAATCATATTTGTTATCTTGATCTTGTGTTTGTGATGGAATTGTGTATTGGCATCAAATACTGACATGAATAGTTGCATATTTTGTTTTTGTATTCATTTTTATTTTCCAACCTATGTACCTGGCGTCTAGTTGCATATTTAGTTTTTGTATTCATTTTTATTTTCCAAAAAACATACCAGGCGTCTATATGTTCAGCTGGAGATAGTGCTGCATATCATAGGGCTTCTGTGTTTGGTGATGACGTGGTCATAGTGGCGTAAGTTATCCTATTTTTAACTTGTAAATCAAGTTGCACATCTTCTAAGAAAGAAGATTCAATTTGTTGTATATCCCTCAAATATAAATTTGCTTTTAACTTGTTGTAGTGCCTATCGAACTGCACTCTGCAAGTCAAAAAGAGGTGGCTTCAAGGATACTTATCCTGATGATTTACTTGCTCCAGTTTTGAGGGTTCGTTTCTTGTTCTTATTTGCACCTTAATTAATTTTTAAACAGGTGAAGCTCACAATTGGAAATTACATATTTAATGTTTTTTTTAAATGACCTTTTGTGTAGGCATTGATTGAGAAAACAAATCTGAATCCAAGTGAAGTTGGAGATATTGTTGTGGGCACAGTTTTGGCGCCTGGCTCCCAAAGAGCAAGTGAATGCAGAATGGCTGCATTTTATGCTGGTTTTCCTGGTATGATTCAGAAACTGTTATGCTTTTAAACACTTTGATTTGCCAAAAGGATCATATAACTGATATTAATGGGGCTATTTTCAAATGCAGAAACTGTACCTGTAAGAACTGTAAATAGGCAATGCTCATCTGGCCTTCAAGCAGTAGCTGATGTTGCTGCCGCCATCAAAGCTGGATTTTATGATATTGGTACGTGCATCTGTGCTTAAAGGGTACCTTCTACTAATACAAAATGCAAAATTTTGTATCTGTTGTTTGTTAAGAGCTAATCTGTATGTCGTCTCTTAAACGGTTGTTAGTTTTCACCTCCACTAATTTCGGCAAAAAAGTAACAATTTTATTACACTTCTGTGGATTAAAGCAATCTACATATACCATGAACAAATGGTTCCTAACATACAAAGGGGAGGTGAAAACCAGTGAGAGATGAATCGGTGGCAAATATAATTTGTCATTTATTGAATTTCCAACCTTCTGAATCAGGGATTGGTGCTGGATTGGAATCAATGACCGCCAATCCTATGGCTTGGGAAGGATCAGTCAATCCAAAAGTATATTTCTTTCTATCATGAGGTGCTATTCTTTTCACTGGTAAGGAGTGCCGTGCTATGTGTTAACATCTTGTCAATCAATCAGGTAAAAACTATGGCACAAGCTCAAGATTGTTTGCTCCCAATGGGTATTACCTCTGAAAATGTTGCCGGTCGTTTTGGTGTCACAAGGCAGGAGCAAGATCAGGCTGCTGTGAGTTGAATGATATGTCACTTTGGTGATTGATTTAAGTTTTCTCTGTAATTAGCGTCTTCTAATTGTCTACACAGGTTGAGTCACATAGAAAGGCGGCTGCTGCGACTGCATCTGGTAAATTTAAAGATGAAATCATACCAGTGAAAACTAAGGTATGAAAGTTTTGATTAGCTATTCTAAAGTTGTTCACCTTTGAATTATCCTTTCTTTTCCACTGATTTATATTTTTGTTGAAAAAGATTGTTGACCCCAAAACTGGAGATGAGAAGCCAGTTACGATATCTGTTGATGATGGAATTAGACCAAATGCCTCAATTGCAGACCTTGGAAAGCTGAAGCCAGTTTTCAAGAAAGATGGAACAACCACTGCTGGTAAATAAGAGTGATATGTCAAAGTCGTACTTGGGAATTATAAACTTTCGTGCAATAACCTCTCAGGCTGCATTGCAGGAAATTCTAGCCAAGTGAGTGATGGTGCTGGAGCTGTGCTCCTTATGAAGAGAAGCATTGCAATGCAGAAAGGGATGCCAATCCTTGGCATATTCAGGTGTGCTATTTATGGTTAGAATGTTGCAGTATATGTGGAATTTTCTTATGATTCTCTCTCTCTCCAAATGAATGATTAATTCTTCTATCCCCCAAATCACCAAAATATCCCATTTCTTATCACATAGTCTTCCATCCATATCTGGCAAAGTCTTGTAGTTTGTAGTTTTTTGAGAGATTAATATCATAAATAAACCAAAATTTTGTCATAACCTATGTGTGATGTTCATTAGAGTTCTTCAGTTTCATCTCACTTCAAGATCTTATCGAATTCTATTGGATAATGACAAGTTTGAATAGTTCAAATAATTTGACAGACTAGCTTCAGTAGTCCACGGATCGTCATCATTTTCATGTTTTAAGTTGCCCTACTTTGTCTTTTGCGTTTTTCCGCATTTCAATACTACACTGGCTACATCGAGTTCTATTTTCTTTCTTCCTTTGTAAGAACTTAACTTAGGTCACCCTTGTTGATGTCATGATGTGTTAAGCCTCTTTCAAAAAGTTCTTCATTACTTGTTTTACTCTCAGAGTCATGCCATTTCTAAGTAGTGGGTCATGAGTTCTGCAACTGTTGGAAATATGGACCATCCTTAACTGGAGTAAGAAAGGCAGGCTACTTTCTCAATATAAAAGAATTTCTTTTGGTGCTCCTGCAGGAGCTTTGCTGCTGTTGGTGTAGATCCAGCAATTATGGGTGTTGGTCCAGCTGTTGCGATACCTGCTGCAGTTAAATCTGCTGGTCTCGAACTTGATGACATTGATCTTTTTGAGATAAATGAGGTAACCTCATGCAAAGCTTTAATTTACTTTAGTTTATGCTATTTTATAAAGCTTCTTCGTTACTTATCATGACCATGAGCAGGCATTTGCGTCACAATTTGTTTACTGCCGTAAGAAACTGGAACTTGATCCTGAGAAAATCAATGTTAATGGAGGTGCAATGGCTATTGGACATCCTTTGGGTGCAACAGGTATTTAGATATTATATTAACACAAACTATCGGCTATTCATTTACTTGAATAACTCCCTGGTTCATCCATGTGATTAAGACTGCTTATAAAAATTGTGTTCTACATCAGAAATCGTGTAGAATCTATTGGAACGTATACGGCCATATGATGATCATGACAGCTCTCTTTTGAAAATATATGGAAGCCAGTTGATAATATTTATTTGAATTCACTTGTTTATGTCTAGTTGATGATTCTTCCTTGAGCTGTCATTCTCGTTTGACATAATTTAGACATGTATGGCATACCTTCTATATGACAATATGTTCTTTGATGTGTCTGTTGTCATGGTGGTAAATATGATTGGGGCCTAGTAGTTCTTCTCAAAATTAATGCTTGCTTTTCTCCATAAACAGGAGCTCGCTGCGTTGCCACCCTGTTGCACGAGATGAAGCGTCGTGGAAGAGATTATCGATTCGGTGTGGTGTCAATGTGTATAGGTACCCCTTCTCTCTTTCTTTGTGTGTGTGTGCGCGCGCGCGCTTGGGCATGTGTACATGACTCTAGAGCATGTTTGGCTAAGCCCAAGAAATAAAGTTACTTTTGATTAACTTTTATTTTCAAACATGTTTGGATAGTTTACTTTTCTTCTTACTTCCAACTTCGATCAATGAAATAATTATTTTTTCAGCCAAACATGTGGTTTGACGAACGGATGATGTATATTTATTTGTGGGAAATTGAACTCCAGGCACAGGGATGGGGGCAGCCGCTGTTTTTGAACGAGGTGACTCCTGTGATGAGCTCCCAAATGCTCGACAAATTGATGCACACAATTTCCTATCCAAGGATGCACGATAAGTTCCCTATCTACTAAAGCAAGTTTCAATGATGTTACAGTTTCTACTTGGACGTCCACAATAAGGTTACTCAATAATTTGGAATTTGGAAATATTGTCCAAGGAATATAGCCACATTATACAATTGATGAGTTTTATTTCACATATTTTCCTTGCGCCTTTCTACTTTCTACGAGTGGTTTGAAAAACTTGGGCCCATGTCTTCTATTATCTAGAATGGTTTAGCACCCGTTCGCCCCGTTATTTCACAAAATGTATGGTTAAAAAAGGAACAAATTTTTGGTTTACGTGTAATATTATTTTTTTGAATAATGTGTGATTGATTAAAAAATAGAGAAAAAAATGAATTATAATTTAATGAGGGTCAAAACTGAAGCTTAATTTCATTCAATAAAATGCTAATAATGTAAAATGAATTTTGCATACAAAAATCGAGTTAAATTCATCAATGGTTACCCAACTTTATACTTATTGTCACTATGACCACCTAATTTGATTTTGTTTAATCATGGCCACCCAATTTTATACTTAGTGTTACTATGACCATTCAATTTTATATAATGTTTCACTATGGTCACTCAACTTCTTTTAATCATTTTCACTAATTTTAAAAGGGGTAAAATAGTAAATTTACATTATATATAAAAAGTAAATTCGTAAAAATATAAAAGTTTTTTTTTTTAATTTTAAAAACATTTTTTAAGGTTTTATTTTATTTTATTTCTCTAAGTAACTTTTTAAAAAAAAAAAAAAGTTTTTATTGTTTTTAAAACTTTTTTTTTTAAAATAAGTTTTTATTTGATATTATTTGTTTAAGGAACGTTTTTCTTAGAATATTTTTTTATTTTATTTTGCTAGGTAACAGTTTTTTAAAAATAAGTTTTTATTTTATTATAAAACGTATTTTTTGAAATAATATATATTTGTGTTCATTTAAGTATTTTTTTAATACTTTTAATTTAAATAATCATTAATAGTTTGAACTATTTTTATTTTTCTAGATAGAGATTTTTAAAATTTAAATTTTTTTTTTTTAATTTTTTTAGGATTTTAATTTTATTTTCTGAATTTAGTTTTTTATAATTTTATTTTTAAAAAAATTAAAAATTTTATTTGTTAGAATTTTATATTTTTAATTTAAAATTTTATTTAAGCGTTTGTTTTCCATATTTTAAATGTTGTAAGAATTTTCACTGAAAGTATTAAAAATGTCAAAAATGTGTGTTAAGTTTTATGTTGTAAATTTAACATTGTTTTCAAAAATGTATTTTCAGAAACATGAGACCAAATACACTTCAAGTGTTTTACAAAATTGAAAACAGTTTGAAAACAGCAAATCAAACGCAAGTTTTTCATACAGTCAGAAACAAGAACTAGCAATAACCATATATTGAAGTTCTATGATGTCCAAAATGTTCATTACGTGTATAAAAGGATGTGTATCTAAACAAAAAATCTTTCCAAATAGAAAGCAACCACAAAACTTGGTCAACCCATGGCTCATTTATAAGTTCTCCATTGAAGGTTGATCGAGTCATGTCACAATTTTATACATACGATTTACAGCAAAACTAAATATATTAGACCAAAAATGGGTTGAACAAAATGTTCAATCAATAAATGATATGCTTGTTCTTTAAGGGGAAATGAAATAAAATGTTTTGGCATTAAATCATCCAAATTGTAGTTTGTTATTTTAAAATTGTTGAGAATTAGAAACCCTAATTTTATACTACCAAGAACAATAAAAT